>CABHPR010135775.1:0-10238 GCA_902168415.1 Peromyscus melanophrys | reverse complement strand
AGGAAGGAAGGAAGGAAGGAAGGAAGGAAGGAAGGAAGGAAGGAAGGAAGGAAGGATAGAAGAAAAAAGAAATTCTGCCTTGGTGAGAGAACATTTTGGACTCTACCATTTACTTCTCACTGAAAAGAGATTTAGAATGCCTGATGTGTCAAACATGTACAGAGGGTCTTCTGAAGTAAATGTTAGTTCTTTCTGTGACTGAATAACGTCTGTTCCCAGCAGGCATTCTACTCCCTTATGATCCTGTTAGGGGCCTTTCGCATTTATGGAACAGAATGAAATTGTAGTTTCTAACTCTATACTGTGTGAAATAAAGGGCAAGCTAAAAAGGCAGAAGAGTTTAAAAATTAAGTTGAGGCATACCTGAGTCGCTGCAGGTGTCTGCCCACGGTCTGTGGGGTCTTGTTGACGGTCCACAATCTTTTTTCTGGTCCAGTCCTAAAATGCTCTCAATTGAGAAGGAGCAGGATGAGGGTTTGCTTTTCTGGAGCTGAGCACCTTCCCGAAGGCTGGGAGACATCCTCTTCTGTGTCGTACAGAGCTGGAGGGCTCCTGCCCCACGTGTGCAGAGCTGGGACCTTCCAGCAGTTCACCTTATAGCTTTGTTGACTAGGGGGCTGGGTTTTGAACGTCACTAATTAAAATCCTGTTTTAGAAAGTTTTAGCAAGTCAATGAACACTTGCCCAGCCAGCAGCTTAAGGAGTTAATTGTTTATTTGTTTGCAAGTAATTAGCAACTAATGGCTACACCAGGGGGCCACCTACAGGGACAAAAAGTGTTATCTCTCCTAAGCAGAACGCAGACTGAACTTTGTTGAAAGAAGTGATGCACGAAGGTAGCACTCCTCTTTTATTTGAGATCACTAATGTATAAAATCATGTTTTTATCCTGAAGTTTATATTTTCCAGGATTCTAGTTACCTAAATGTACAGGACAGAGAGAAGAGCAGTCAAGTAAACAATAATCTGATTTAGTGAATGTTCTTCCAAGGAAACTGGAAAAAGTAATAATCTCTTAATGCTATTACGGTAATTCTGATGAAAACGCCTGTTTTCCATATGCATATGTAACAGTGAACGTTGTCAACAAAATCACAGTACTCTTTGGAGGGCAGCATACTGGAAAAGCCTGGCAATGTTATTAACACAGAGTGTAATTGTCTTCCAAGTGCCTTGGATTAATTCATAGGAACAGTTGCACCATGTATTTTAAATAATTAATGGGCTAATTCCTTTCTTTCATTCTTTCTTTTAAATGAGAAAGATACAAGCTTACATGAAGTTCATATGCTACAGAGAATAATTTCTTTCCTTAACACAGTTATTTCAAAGAACATAGTTAACTATACCCTTTTTCTTTCTTTCTTCCTTCCTTCTTTCCTTCCTTCCTTCCTTCCTTCCTTTCTTTTTCTTTCTTTTTTTTTTTTTTTGAGACAGGGTCTTATATAGTTATGGAACCAGCTCTACAAGCCAGGCTGGCTTTGAATTGAATCTGCCTCCCTCTGCCTGCTGAACACTGGGATGAAAGGTGGGGGACACAGTGCATGTCCCACCTCTTGACTTAGGGCTTGTCTGTGCGACTTGCTTTGACCGGTGGAAAGAATGTGAACAAAGGCTCAAAATCTGTTAGGATGATTGGTTTGCTTTCCTGATAACACTATGACATCATCCCCGGGGAAGCTCCTGCCCTTCAGCCTAAGCTCTAGAATAGACATGTGGATCAGACTAACTCTTCTTACAGGCTATACTCAAGTCAGTTGAGTCCAGAAAAGCTCAGTCAAATGCCAACCGGTCTGATATTTTCTTTTTTGTTTTTAAGACAGGATTTCTCTATGTGACAGCCCTGGCTGTCCTGGAACTCACTTTGTAGACTAGGCTGGCCTCAGATTTACAGAGATTCCAGGCTGGAGGTGGTTGAGAGTACTGGCTGCTCTTCCAGAGGACCCAGGTTCAATTCCCAGCACCCACATGACAGCTAACAATTGTCTGTAACTCCAGTTCCTGGGGGATCTGACACCCTCACACAGACATACATGCATGCAAAACATCAATGCACATTAAAAATTATTATTATTATTATTATTATTATTATTATTATTATTATTATTATTTTAAATAGAGATTTGCCTGCCTCTGCTTCCAAAGTGCTGGGTGTGGTATTTCCTTTTCTTTTCTTTTTCTTTTTAATCCATGTATCTTTACTTACAAGTGTTCATTGAAGTCATTGTCTGGTTCAAGACCTCTGGTCTCTGCTCCACTCTGGATGCTGGGCCCTCCCTGGCACTCCTCTTGGACATCCTGATGTTACTGCCGTGTGTCACGGAGGTCCGGCAGCTTTGGATCTGCAGGACCGGCCCCTTCACGTGCTCCAGCAGATCATGGATGGAGTGAATGCTGGCGTGGGTCAACTCTGGTTCTGGGCCTGGCTAGTTGCCGGTTTGGTCAGCCTGCCAGCTCTCCCCTAGCCTCACCACCAGGGTGAGCTCTCCAGCATTGCCCTGGCTTGTTCACCCCTTGCTATCGGTGTAAAGGGCGGGGCCAGTTCTCCTGCTTTCACGTCCTCAGGGTCGGCTCTCCCACACCTACACCATTAGGGCCAGCTCTACTGTGTTGCCCAGGCAGGTGCAGGGGCCTCTCTCCCAGTGCTTCAGTTGGTGAGGAGCAGGGACGGGGACAGCTCTCCTACTCTTATGACCTCAGGGCCAGCTCTCCCACCTGCCACAGGCGGGGGTGGGCGTGGGGGTGGGAGATAGGGGAGTGTGGTGGTGCGGGGTATCTCTCCCCCGCCCATACCACCATATGGTTCTACCATGCTGCCCAGGCGAGATGCAGGGCCCACTTTCCCGAGTGCTGCAGTTGGTAAGGATGGGTATGGTCCGTTGCCCACCACAGGCAGTAGGGGCAAGGGCGGGGCGGGGAGGGCATCTTTCCCTTGCCCTCACCACCACATGGGTCCTGTTTTATAATCCAACCTGCTAGTCTACATCTCTTTATTGGAGAATTGAGACCATCAATGTTAAGTGTTGTTATCAAACAATGTGTATTAATTCCTGTCATTTTGTTGTGGTGTTTTCTTAGACCTCCTTTAATTAAATAATCTGGAATTATTTATGTACTCCCTGTGACATCTTTAATGTGTTTATCTTTGTTGTCGGACCAGCAGCGTATTCCTTCTAGTGTCCTCTGTAAAGATGGCTTAGTGGTCATAAAATCATTTTTCAAAAAATGTGTTTTTATTGTGCAATGTTTTAATTTCTTCTTCAATTTTAGTATACAGTTTTGCAGGGTTGTTGTCTTTCAGAACTTAGAATACATCTTGTCAGGCCCTTCTGCACTTAAAAGTTTCTGTCAGATAGTCACTGAGTCTTACTCTGGTGGGCTCCACATTATAAGTGACTTGACCTTGCTCCTTTGCAGCTTTTAATACTCTTTATTTAGTTTTTTTTGTTTGTTTGTCTGTTTGGTTTTTAAGGTTTTGTGAGACATGGTTTCTCTGTGTAGTCCTGACTGTCTTGGAACTCTCTTTGTAGACCAGGCTGGCCTCGAGAGTGCTGGGATTAAAGCATTCGCCACCACCATCCAGCTATTCTGTGTTTTTGTTTTTTGTTTTTTTTGTGGTTTTTCGAGACAGGGTTTCTCTGTGTAGCTTTGCGCCTTTCCTGGAACTCACTCTGTAGTCCAGGCTGGCCTCGAACTCACAGAGATCCACCTGGCTCTGCCTCCCGAGTGCTGGGATTAAAGGCGTGCGCCACCACCGCCCGGCTTATTCTGTGTTTTTAATGTTTTAAGTATATATGTCATGGGGAGTTTCTTTTCTGGTCCTGATCTATTCAAAGTTCTACAGGTCTCTTGTATCTACAGGATTGGGCAAAGTTCTTCTATTATTTTATTGGAGATATTCTCTATGCCTTTGCAATTGTGTTATTTTCCTTCTTCTATGTCCATAATCCAAAAGTTAGGCCTTTTTGAAATCTCCCAGAACTATTCCACTTTCTGCTCATATTTCCTTTTAAATTTACCATTGACCTGTACTGAGTGGTCCAATCCCTCTACCTGCCTTCTGTCTCTAATTCTATCTTCTTTTTCTTTCTTTATTCTAAAAGTTCTTGTTTGTTTTATTAGACAGGGTTTCTCTGTGTAGCTTTGGCTGTCTTAGAACTCACATTGTAGAGCAGGCTGGCCTTGAACTCAGAGATCTGTCTACTTCTGCCTCCTGAGCACTGGGATCAAAGGTGTGCACCACCACCACCTGGCCTAAGAGATCTTTTAAAAAATATACTGCCTCTGCCACCCCTAGTGCTGGGATTAAAAGTGTGCACCACCACCGCCACCAGCCAGCCACCCGGGTATCTTTATTCTTGTTTTAAGGCTCTTCAGACATTTGTCATTTCTTTATGTAGAGTTGCTTTGATTCAGTAACATCATCTTTGATGAAGCTCAGGTAGGAATAGAATCACTCAGGCTTAATATTAATTACACACGGTTCGGCCTGTGGCTCAAGCTTCTTGCTAGCTATCTCTTATATATAACTTAACCCATTTCTATTAATCCATGTATCACCACATGTTCTTGGCTTTACCTGTGTCCCGTTACATATCGCTCCTCGGATGGCAGGCCAGAGCCTCCCTTGACTCCGCCCTTCCTTACGCACTGACCTTCCACACGTACTGACATATATGATTACACACATCATCTCCTAGTGTATTCTCCCATCACTCCATTCCAGCCACACCAGGCGCCCCTCCTCTTCATGGATCCTCCATGTTCAGCCTTGCCTTTAGACCTTGACATGATTACGGTCACTATCTGGAATGTTTGTCCCCTGTGTAGTCTCTTCCTCCTTTAGGCATTGCTCTGATGTCACCTTTCCAGTGAGGCCTAGCCTTCCACCCCACGCCCCGTCCCGCCCCGCCCCGCCCCCTCTTTGAACTGCAGTCTTTCTCCCAGAGCAGTCTTCACGCCCTGTCCAGTTTTCTTTTTTTTTTTTTTTTAAAGATTTATTTATTTATTATGTATACAGAAGAGGGCACCAGATCTCATTACAGATGGTTATGAGCCATCATGTGGTTGCTGGGAATCGAACTCAGGACCTCTGGAAGAGCAATCGGTGCTCTTAACCTCTGAGCCATCTCTCCAGCCCCCTGTCCAGTTTTCATCCACAGCACTTACAGTCAAAACAGATGGTTTATGTTTACTGTTTGCTGCCCATTTCCTCACTGAGGATTTTTGTCTGTTTTTGTTTTAGAATAAAGAAAGACAAAAATCCTCAGTGAGGATTCTTCAATCCCCAGCCTTCAAGGTGCTGTTTGGCTCACTTAAGGTTTAAGAATAATAAATGGCCAGCTGTGTGGATGTGAAGACAGAGATGTGTCCATTAAGTTCCCTGATAAGAAAGTTAACTGGTGAGTTCGGCAAGCTTGAAAGCCAGACCTGGAGACAAGTGAAGTGAAGTGAATGGAATGTAACTGGTTTAGTAACATCTGGGCCACATTCCTTGAAGGATCCTTTTCCTATGAAACAACTAGATTCTAAGTAAAGCCTACCTTAGATGTATTGATGAGATCTTACAAAGTCAGTAAACATTAGTTTGTTCATGAAGTCAAACCAACCCCAAACACAACAACACAGCACAGAAGTCAGAACCGGGAGCACGTGGGGTCCCCTCCAGGGGCAAAGGTCTTGAAAGTCACTGAAACTCAGAATCTTAGGCCAGCAGCGGTGAGTGAGCTGAACTGAAGACAACCTCTTGAGCCCTGTCAAAAACAGTCCAAACCTGCCAGGTAGTAGTGGCACACGCCTTTAATCCCAGCACTTGGAAGGCAGAGGAGGTGAATCTCTGTGAGTTCAAGGCCAGCCTGGTCTACAAAGCGAGATCCAGAACAGGCACCAAAACTACACAGAGAAATCTTGTCTGGAACCCCTCCCCCCCAAAAAAAAAACAGTCCAAACCATAAGCTCATCATCAAGCACCCGAGGCCAGTCACCATGAGGGATAACCAGCAGAAACAAGGAGATTTGTATCACTAAAAAAGGTCTCTTTTGTTTACTGAGGTCTCCGATGTCTGAAGTCAAATCCCTAGTCTAAGTAACAGAGTTCCTGAGGCAGTTCAGACGCTGCTGCGGAATATAGACTAGCTAGAACTGAAAAGGTGAAGAACTGAGGGTACAATTTTACATAGGGACAAATGATTAAATGGACAGAAATGGCAGGAAAGACTTGAAGGACGCTAAACAGAACGTATAAAATGAATGTGCACACACACATTTAATTATTGAAACGTACTCAGTGGGTAAATGAAATAGTGTTTTGGACATATAAGCATCTTTGCCTTGCCGGGCGGTGGTGGCACACGCCTTTAATCCCAGCACTCGGGAGGCAGAGGCAGGTGGATCTCTGTGAGTTCGAGGCCAGCCTGGGCTACCAAGTGAGCTCCAGGAAAGGTGCAAAGCTACACAGAGAAACCCTGTCTCGAAAACCAAAAAAAAAAAAAAAAAAGTATCTTTGCCTTTACCCTGGCAAACACTGTATTATTAACATTTTAAAAATAGAGAGTCTTTTAAAATTATATTTACTTACTTACATATTTACACACACGTGTGTGTACCTGTGTGAGTGTGTGCATGTGTGGGTCAGAGGACAGCATGTGGGATTGGCCTCTCTCCTTTCACCACGTGGGTTCCTGAGCTAGAACTTGGTTGCCAGGCTTAGTGGCAAGTGCTTTTACCTGCTGAGAGATCTGGCCAACCCCTGTTACAAACATTTTAAACAATTGCCCATCTGGTAGGCAAAATAATCTCACATCATCCTTGTATTCTTGGAGCAGAGAAGTTGAGCATTGTTTCTTTATGTTTGGTCACTATGTGCTTCTTTTGGGAAATGACAGAATGTGTCGTCGTAGCACATTTTTCTAGCAGGGTGAATTGTTGTAGCCACTAGGTCTCCTCGTGGCTGTACCCAGCAGGACTGCATAAGAGGTTGATTGGACCACGGGCCTGAGTATCAGGTGTTTGGAAGGGTCTAATTAGCAAGGGGGAGGTCTTTTGCTCCACCCCTTGGCATTGTTATAAATAGACCTTTGGAATAAAGTTCTGGGCCGGTGGATAAGGATCCAGGCCCACTCGAGTCTATCCTGCGTTTCTCTCTTTCTCTCCCCTCTATTTCTAACTAAGTCTCTTATCTCTCATTCCTCAAGAGTCCCTGGGGTAAATAATTGTGGGGGCTGGTCTGCCACAGTGAATTTTGGTTGTTTCTTTACCAATGGCCTTTCTACCCAGTGCAGCTCTTGCTGTGTCCTACCTCAACTGACAATAGGGACAAGAAAACTCAGGGCTCAACTAAATTAGACTCCAGCTTCCTAAGACTCAGTATTTAAAGATAAAGCAGGTTAGGCTTTGGGGCTCCAAAGGGCTCAGGCCTAAACTTTGATGCTATTTAATCTAATCAGTAGATTAAGTAGCGGTTGTCAGTTAACTCAACCTGATAGTTACTTCTACATTGTCTCTGTGGGGAAAATGTTACATGGTTCTAAAACAACTTAAAAACAAACTTCTGAGTCATAACAAATATTCATTAAACTCCAGCATGGACTAGGTTGTGCTAGGTACTCAGAGCATAAAGACGAAATCATGCTGGGTGGTGGTGGCGCACACCTTTAATCCCAGCACTTGGGAGGCAGAGGCAGGCAATGTTTATGAGTTTGATGCCAGTCTGGTCTACAGAGTTCCAGAACTGCCAAGGCTATACAGAGAAACCCTGTCTCAAAAAACCAACAAAACAAAACAAAATAGAAAAAGAAGACAAAATCAAAAGCACGTCGACCGTCAAGAAACTCATGATTAAGCCAGGCATGTGGTACATGTCTGTAGTTCCAGCATTCTGGTAGTAGAGGCAGAGAGATCATCAAAAGTTTGAGGCCAGCCAGAGTTATACAGAAAGATCTTGTCTCAAAAGAAAGTCACGTTTAAGAGGATAGTAATTCATATTAGTTTTGTTAGGTATGGTAATATGGTTATGGTTAGGTTTTTAAAAGCTCTTTTGGGGGTGAGGAAATGGCTCAGATGGGTAAAATACTTGTCACACAAGCATCCCTGCACATACAGAGCACTTATATGTGTAAAACACACACACACACACACACACACACGCCCCTTTAAAATATATTCTAGTAAGTATTTATGGATAACGTCTCAGAATGTTTGGATTTTGCTTTAAGATGCTTCAGGAAGGCCAGGCATGGTGGCACATATCTTTAATTCCAGAACTCACGTGGCAAAGGCAGGCATATCTCTGTGAGTTCAAGACCAGCCTGGTCTACACAGCAAGTTCTAGGACAGTCAAGATTACATAGAGAGCCCGTCTCAAAACAACAACAACAACAACAACAACAACAACAACAACAACGATACTTCAGGAAGACAGAAAATAAACTAAGGAAGAAATAATTGAAGCAAATTTTGCAAAATGCTGGCAAGCATTGGAGTAGAGTGACATACGCAGGCTCATTTAAAGATATACTAATGTGGATTCATTGGTCTCTCAACTTTTATAAATATAAATAATATAGTTCTCTTAGTCCTCCAGGAATACTGGTAAGCACATACATAAATATAATACAGGAAAATAAAGATGTATACATAAGAGAGTGTAGGAACAGAAAAGAGTCCGATATGCTGGGGTGAAATCGAAGATGACTGAAGGTGGGTCAGGAACCCAACTCTGATGTCGGGTTACAGCTCCAAACTTCAGTTCCACCTAGTTTAAGTTTTGTGATTTTGCATATGTAACTTCCTCCTTATGCCTCTGTTTCTTCTACAGTAAAAGGAAGGTAATTGTATACTTAAAGATTGAATGGGGGGTGAGGGGTGGGGATCTCTGCAAAACCCTTGGGACAGTAGCTAGTACAATGGAGAAATAAAAAAAAAGATATTATTTGTTACTGTTACTGATGACGTTTAAAAGGCTTTTCAGAGTTTGTTTGTTTGTTTGTTTGTTTGTTTGTTTGTTTTAAGGCAGAGATATATCAGAAAATACCAGAGCCCGGTAGTGGTGGTGCACACCTTTAATCCTAGCACTTGGGAGGCAGAGACAGGCGGATCTCTATGAGTTCGAGGCCAGTCTGGTCTTCAGAGTGAGTTCTAGGACAGCCAAGGTTACACAGAGAAACCCTGTGTCGAAAAATAAAATAAAACAAAACAAACAA
Organism: Peromyscus melanophrys; assembly: GCA_902168415.1. Classification (NCBI taxonomy): domain Eukaryota; kingdom Metazoa; phylum Chordata; class Mammalia; order Rodentia; family Cricetidae; genus Peromyscus; species Peromyscus melanophrys. The sequence goes on along the minus strand of CABHPR010135775.1, from coordinate 1,038 downwards.
AGAAAAAAAAGAAAGAAAAGAAAAAGAAAATATCAGAAATAAGGCTCAAAACCTAAGGCCAAGTAGGGGTAGAGAATGTGTCTGTGTATTGTGTATGTGTACTTATGTGTGCATATACATGCGTGCATGTGTGTATGACTGTGTGTGTGAATGCATGTGCCTGTGTGCACATGTGTGATGAGTGCATTGTGTGTGTGAAGGGCTGAGAAGAAGGGAGTCAATGTGATTCCCATATTTCTTGGGAGGCCAGGTAGGTGATGGCATTATTAAAAGGGAATATAGATAAAGGAAGGATTATTAGCTGCAAATTTTATTTCTAGATATATAAAGCAATGATCAGGCATGTAAACCAAATCACTTCCGAACTGGAGTTTCCAGAATGAGACAGTGAGAACTGGCCGAGTGCAATGAACGTTCAAGGTTCTGAAAGTGCTTGGAGGGGAGGTTTATCTAGAAGAGCAAACTTGAATGGCGTACACCACACACATCCAGCCTGTGGGTTCATAAGATGACTAGAAGACACTAGAAATAACGTTGTTCCAGAAATCCTGCAATTCAGGTATTAGCAGAATGCCCATAAAATAAATATATACTCCTCAAGGTTGTAATCTGAGCCAGTAGGATGGCTCAGTGGGTAAAGCCACGCGCTGTGAAGCCCAACAGCCCGAGTTCGATCCCTGGAATCCGTATGTAGAGGGAAAGAACCAAGGAGGACAGGATGTCCTCTGACCCCACATGTGTACTCACGCCTGCCTTCCCCCACACAAAATAAATGAACGTAAAGACAAAAGTGAACAGCTGGTCCTCCATGAGGCAGCTGGATGGTTTCCATTGCATTCTTACCCAGAGGTGTTGAGATGGTATTAAATGCAGTATTGCTATATTTATGTATTTACTGTGTGTCTGTGCTGGCACGTGTGCACATGTGTGGACGTCACACCAGAGGACAGCCCCCGGGACGCAGTTCTTCCCGTTCACTGTTGGCTCCCAGGATGGAACTTGGGTCATCAGGCTTGGCAGCCAGAGCCTTTGCTCTCT
>CABHPR010135773.1:0-29863 GCA_902168415.1 Peromyscus melanophrys | reverse complement strand
CACACACACACACACACACACACACACACACACACACACACACACACTTACACTTAGAACTAAGCCTAGCATACTCACATGAGATCTGAAGAACCAAACAAACTATGACTTAGAAAGGTAGGAACATGTCGTACAATAAGTCATTAGAAATAGTTTTAATACTATGACCCTTTAAAAGAGTGATAACAATGTTATTTCCTAGGACCAATGACCTGTCTACTGCTACTGATAAAGTAGCAAATATGGGCTCCATGTTATGGAGAGGGCCTTAAATCTGGTCAGAGAGTGCTATAGTTAATCCCATAACATGCATGCAACTCTTGCATCAGTGGACATATCTTGCCAGGCTGGTCATAACTGTAGCTCACTAGGTTTACAGCTAGACAAGACGGCTGATTACATTTCTCCTCCAGTAGCATGTGTGAATTATGGTTATACCAGTAGATTAGTACATCTTTCAGACTTTATCAGAGAAACTTATCTTTTCAGTAGATAGCAAATAACACAGCTCCCCCACCCCCAAACTGGTTAAGATGGAGAGAATAAGAGACTGAGTGAGGAACACTCAGCTCTATACAAGACATCTATATCATACATAAACACACCCCTTCCATAGCTCAGAGACTGCTGTGGAAGATGGGACTGAAATATTGTAAGAATCCGAAGGAGTAAATGATTCCAAGGAAAGGAAACAGAAAACAGTATTTTCCAAAAAGAAGATGTTAAACAAGAATTCACAGTGGTTGTTTGTAGCTAGAGTTTTCCTGGTCCTGCCTGGCCCGTGGTCAGGACAAATCTCTCTCACTCGCCAGTCCCGCAGCTGCTCAGACCCAACCAAGTAAACACACAGAGACTTATATTTCTTATAAACTGTATGGCCATGGCAGGCTTCTTGCTAACTGTTCTTATAGCTTAAATTAACCCATTTCTATTAATCTATAAGTTGCCACATGGCTCCTGGCTTCCAGTACCTTATATCTTGCTTTTCATGGCAGCAGCTGGCAGCATCTCTCTGCCACAGCTTTCCACCTCCCAGAATTATTCTCCTCCTTGTCCCTCCTACTCTATCCTTCCTGCCTGGCTACTGGACAATCAGAGTTTTATTTATCAATCAATTATCCACAGCAGTTGTTGCAATATGCAAGAGACCTAGGTAAGCTCAAGCCAGACAAAATTCCAACAAGCAGAAGTCCCACCTCTAGCTAGGAAGCTCTTAGCAATTGATAGTCTCTGGAAGACATACAGAGAGTTTTCCTTTAAGGTGTGGTCCCATAAAGGTAGTCTATGCTCCAGTGAGTGACTATAATCTCAACAATGACTGTCAAGTACTAATTGAACTAGATTAACTTTGACAAGTTGAGTACAAACATTTTGGTGACTGTTAAGTGAGGGAGTGGATCTGGGAGGAGGAGTTGGGGTGGGGAATGAATATGAAATTGTCAATTAATTAACAAAAGCAATTATTGAAAGATTAGGGTTTCTCATTTTGCTGCTTTTTCCATTCTTTTTAGTGAACTCATTACCAAAAGGAGAACATTTATTGGAACTGTAGTGTCTATAAGTGTAAAAATGAATAGTAGACAGTTATTGATCTTTCTTACAATTTTAAGATTTGCAGAAATCTACTCATCTTACCTCAGAGGTAATTATACAGAAAAAGTCATGGCTAAAATATCTGAGATCAGGGAGAAGTAAAATAGAAGCCTGGTGTCATAAGATCCAGTGCATTATTCTTGTGGTCCCCCTGCACTCAGTCCAGTTTGAGTGCACCAGTCAACCTCATAGTTCACCAACGAGGCTCAGCTAATTATGTTTGGAAGCGGCAGAAAGTTCAACCTAGCTTGACTCTCTAAATAAACAGCCTCTGTATCCAGTATCAGATGCTACATATTTAGCAGATAGCCTGCTCTGTCATTTCAGAAGAGATTTGCAAACTCAAATAGCTGTTTTCATTCAGACAATATTACCACCCAACTCCATCCATGAGAGGGACCATGAACTTTCCAGGTTATACCTTTTGTAGATGTGCAGAGGGAGCACTCATGAAACAAAAGAAGTTACATAATTTGTTTTAGCTTGTAAGTCTAACTAATGATGTTAGCCAAGGTAGGGATATTTTTATATATACATTTTGAAAAGACAGTAGAGCTTGACTTGTTTTAACAAGGAAATCAAGTGGTAGCTCCACACATCAAAATGATTTCTCCTAATAATGCAACTCATACAGGAACACTACTGCTGTGGGATGTCCTGTATGTTGTGAATAAATAAAATGCTCATTGGTTAGTAGCCAGGCAGGAAGTATGAGATAGGTAGGACAAACAGACAGGAGAGGCTGGGAGGTGGAAGTCTGGAGGAGACGCCAGCATGCCGTCCAGGGAACAGCATGTAAAGGTAGCAGGTAAAGCCATGGAACACATGGTGAAATATAGATTAACAGAAATGGGCTGAGTATAAGTGTAAGAGCTAGACAATGGTAGGCTAGAACAAATGGCCCAACAGTTTAAATAATAAAAGCACCTTTGTATTTATTTTATAAGTGGGCTGTCGGACTGCGGGGGTTTGGTGGGTCCCGGAGAGAAAAACTCCAGCTATACACTCCCATTTCCATATATTTCAGAGAAATATAGATGGTTAAGCTGTTTGGATCAAGAAAGCCAACATTCACTTAGCTCAGATAGGAGGTCACCTTATGTTTCCACACTGACAGAGTGACAGAGAAATTATAAATTTCTAAGAAATACAGATACTGCTTCTGTCTATCACAAGCATCAACTCCAGAAACTCTCAGAGCTCAGTTGTTCCTGTTAATATTATCACTAAACAGGATTGAGAATTATCCAAGAAACAAGACTTTGAGCATGCTTGGGAGGCATTATCATGAATAGGTTATTCATGAGGCAAGTTTCTGAAGGATTATTTAGATTAGGTTACTTGAGGTAGGAAGACCCACACTAACTGCCCTGTGATCCAGGCTATTGTTCTGTATATGAAGGAAAAATTAAAATGAGCATCAGAAATCATCACTGTCTGTTCCCCTCCTGGAAAAGCGGGTGATCAGTTGCTTCAAGTTCTTGCCATTATGCCTTCCTTGCCATAATGGATTATATACCTGAACCTTGACCAAAAATGAACATTTCCTCCCTTAGGCTGATCTTGTTTCTCTTATTCTCATTGGAGCAATGAGAATAGCTCCTAATCCAACCAATCACAAAATAGAATTTTACAACCCATGACAATTTAAATGAGTAGCCCAAGAACGGCGGCGCTGTCGAACCCATAAACCCACCCGATACTGCACCGCAGTGTTCTCATCGTGCAGCGGAGCCTAGTCATCATCTACACCTAACTTCAGAAAATGCAAGTGGTCCATCTCAAAGCACATGCGTGTGCATGCACACACACACACACACACACACACATACACACACATACACACACACATGCACATATGCCTGGGGGCTAAGGTATACCTAAATTAAGTTCTCGCCTTTGAAAAATTGATACATTTCTTTTTTTCTTTTTTTTTTTCTTTTTTGAGACGGTTTCTCTGTGTAGTTTTGGTGCCTGTCCTGGATCTTGCTCTGTAGACCATGCTGTCCCTGAACTTGCAGAGATCTGCCTGCCTCTGTCCCCCGAGTGCTGGAATTAAAGGTGTGTGCCACTGTCGCCTGGCTGAAGAATTGATATATTTCTTTAATTCCTTACATACCAATAAAAGCTGAGTGTGGTGGAATTTATTCTCAGCAACATTAGGGAAGCAGAGACAGGAGGGATCCACGGACTTTCTGACCAGCCAGCCTAGTGAAATTAGCAACTTACAGGTTAATGAAAGACCATGTTTCAAAATATAACACTGATGGCTTCTGATAAATGATACTCAAGCCTGACTTCTGGTCTCCACACATGTACACACACACACACACACACACACACACACACACACACACACCCCTACCCAAATACACCATTCTTAGTTGTCTTACGATTTCCCTTCTCAAAACACAGTGTAGATTAAATACTGAAGGTTTATCCCTGAAAAAAAAACTATAATTTGTAGCCAGAAATGAAACTTGTTGTCTCCTTCAAATTGTAGAGAAGACCACAGGACCTGACAATAATGAAAAACCAGGAAATTGTAATGTACCTTAAAGACACTTATAAAGCTCAAATAATAGATCCCTATTTAATGGATATCTATGAAATGACTGACAAAGAATTATGAATAATACTCTGAAAAACCAGTCAATTTTAAGAATATACAGGTAGAAAATTTGATAAAATTTCACAAAGCTAAAAGTTTTGACCAAGAAATTGAAACAATAAGAATGATCCAGCTAAAAATCTTAGAGATGAAGTCTATATAGTAATTATTCTGAAGAAAGCATTGACACCTGACTTAATCAAGCAGAAGAGAAACTCAATGAGCTGGAAGACAAGATATTTGTTTAATCTATTGCAAAAAACAAAAGATACACACAGAAAGAAAGGAATTAAGAATGAAGCATTCTTTAACTATGGGGCATCATTTTTTCTTTTTTATTATTAAGAAATTTTCTATTCATTTTACATACTAACAACAGATCACCCTTTCCTCCCTCCTCCCACCCCCCAGGCTTCCTCCTCAACCCACCCCCCATTTCAACCTACTCTAAGGCAAGGCCTCCCATGGAGAGTCAGCAGAGCCTGGTACATTCAGTTGAAGCAGGTCCAAACTCCTACCTCTGTATCATATCCTAACTGTCATCATGGAGCCTTCTTCCAGTAACTGATGGAAACAGATACAGAGATCCACATCCAAGCACCAGGCTGAGCTCCAGGAGTCCAGTCAAAGAGAGAGTAGAGGGATTCTGTGAGCAAGGGGCATCAAGATTACGATGGGGACATGTACAGAAACAAACAAACCAAACTAGTGGGAACTCATGAACTGTAGACCTATAGCTGTGGAGCCATCATCAGACTGGACTATGCCCTCTGCATAGGCGAGACAGTTGTGTGGCTTGATCTGCTTAAGGGGCCCCCTGGAAGTGGGATCAGAATCCATCTCTGGTACATGAGGGCCATTTTGGAGCCCACTACCTATGGTGGGACAACTTACACAGCTATAGGGCTTCTTCAAAAGACTAAACACCCATATAAGTGTAGCTGAAGAAAAATTAGAAATAGATGGTTAGAAGGTATATTTAAAAAACTAAAGATTGTCTTGACCTAGGCATAGACATCAATATTAATGTAAAATTAATAAAATATAAAGAGGTTTTATATAAAATTTAACCTGTGCTGTGGGATGTCTTTATGTATGCTGTGAATATGTGTTGCTCTAGTTGGTTGATAAATAAAGCTCTATTGGCCAATGGCAGGGCAGGATAAGGTTTGGTGGTACATTAAAACTGAAGACTAGACAAAGAAGGGTGGAGTTGGGGGAGACACCAGCCCATCTCCCAGGGAACAAGATGCCCACAAACCAGTAATACCACAGCCATGTGGCAACACATAGATTGATAGAAATGTGTTGCCTTCAGTTTTAAGAGCTTGCTAGCAAGAAGCCTGACCCATAGGCCATACAGTTTGTAAGCAATATAAGCCTTTGTGTATTTACTTGGGGCCCAGTGGGAGAGATTCAACCCCAACCATGGGGCCTGACAGGACCAGAGAAGCTTCTGGCTATATTTGGTGCCAAATGTGGTAGCAAGAATATCCACCCAAAACCTGAGAAAGCTTTAAAAAAGGGGTTCTAAAATGGAACCAAGAGCAGCTTCTTATCTGTGTCTCTCAGGCAAGCCATGATACAGAAACACTGTGGCATATGAGCTTGAGCTAGAGTATGACAGGTTCATAGCATGTAGGCTTGACCTACAGCATGGCAGACTCCTGCCATGGTACACAGAGTTGTCTCCAAGCCGTGCAGTGCACTGCATGGTGGATTTAGCTTTTCCTAGTACAGCCAAAATTGTATATATAAAAGGTTTCTGGGGTACACACTGCTGAATGGAGGCATAAACCCACTGCTCCCAGACTTGGTGGGGAGCATAGCTCCCAGAGCTGTCAGTAAATGTACCTGAGCCATGTCGGGAAGCTGTGGGAGATGGAATCAACAGTCAAAGTCACTGTGCAGCTTAACAGTTTAAAATCTCTTCTGGTCAGAGAAGGATTATAGATTCATAATAATTCAGATTCAGATGGAATAAAACTCTAAACAATGTATGTAAAAACATATATAGGCTTGAAAGAGAGAGGAAAAGAAGCATATACAGTTATATGAAGAAATAGATAAAGGAGTATGTATAGTTGTATAAAGAATAGTTCTAAAAATGAAGTCTTTAAAGAGATAGTAAAAGTATTATAAAAAATTTAAGCCACATAAAGATGAAAATTACACAAAGAATCTGGATACTGCATTTTTTTATACTATCTTTGGAATTTTTAACTGGAAAGAGACATTTGATTGTAAAGGCTGCTGAGCTAAACCAATATGTATATTTTAAAGGTATTTTGACTTTAAAATTTGTGTCTAAGGATACTTTGCTCTGGAAAAGAGGTTCTGCTTTTGTTTCTACAGAAGATGAGAACCTGTGGATTGCTTCCAGGCTAATATGGTTTACTCAACCAAGACCTCTTAAAAGGTCAATACAGCCTCACAGACTATTACAGTCAAGATGTAACTATAATTCTTAATTTTTTTCAGGATCCCCATAAGATTGCTGGTGCTCCCAACTAGTAGGAAATAGTATGATAAGCTATGCCCAAATTCCCAAAATATTGTTTATAAATGTTTATTTTTATTTAAAGGAGGTTGATTATAATCACAATCTTTTTCTATAGAAGAAAAGGGGATATAAATGTGATAGGATAAAATGGTAGATTATTGAATCTGCTTTAAAGAGCAACAACTTGTTTGGAATGTTTTACATTGCTATAGATTTTGGGTTTATTGATATAAAGTCAAGGTTAATTTTGTTATAATATATATGTATATATATACATATATACATATATACATATATATATATATATTCTTGTTTAAGGTATTATGTGTGGTGATATTTTATTTGTGCTTTAATAAAGCTTGCCTAGAGATCAAGGGGAAAAAGGCAGCCATTTTCAGTAAAAAAGAAGTCAGGCAGCACATGCCCTTAATCTGATTACTTATCAGGCAGGGTCTCTGTGTGTTCAAGACCATACTAGGGAAGAGAGCCAAGCATGGTGACACACACCTTTAATCCCAGTACCAACCATAGAGACCTGGAGGTCTGTACAGACAGATAGACAGTGACAAGGGAATGAGGTAGCTGGGCTAAGATAGCCAATGAGAGAGCAGAACAGCAAGGCAATAAAGGTGTGGGTAAGACAGGAAGTAGCTCGCATTTAGAAGCTGCAGAGTTGGTGAGGTAAGGTTGGCTGGTGGCTTTCCCTATTTCCCTGATCTCTAAGGCTTTCATTCTTATATTTGGCTCTGTGTTTTTTATTAAATAAGACCATTTAGAAATTTATCTACAATTACATTTATGCAACTCATTTAAAATTGTAATATATAATTAAAAATACAGATAATCAAACTTATAGTCATGTTAGTTATATTTCTAGGTATACATAAATATATTTCAATTAGGTAGTTAATCTTCAAATACTTCAAAGACCTACAGAATATGATGTAGATGTAACAGTATTATTAAATAAGAAACACAGAGCCAAATGCAGAGTTAAAAGCCAAAGAGGTCAGAGCAGTAGCTAAGAGCTGAGACTTAAAACCACCTTCTTACACTTCCTGCTGCTGCTCTCCTTCCCTTCAGCAAGAGACCAACTTCCTGTGTATCTGCCTTTTTATTGACTTTCTGTTCTGCCTTCCAATTGGTTGTAAACCCAACCACATGACCTCCTTGTCACTGCCTGTCTATACAGACCTCCAGGTCTTCTATGGTTGGTATTGAGATTAAAGGCATGTGTCTCCTTGCTGGTTGTATCCTTGAACCCACAGAGATCTGTCTGTCATGTGATCAGGATTAAAGGTGTGCGCCACCACCGCCTGGCTTCTGCTATTGCTTGCTATTAGCTCTGACCCCCAGGCAACTTTATTTATTAACATACAAATAAAATCACATTTCAGCACAAATATCACATATTTCCCCCTTTCTATTTTAATAAAAAGAAAAAAAGGAAAAAGGTTATAACTAATATAAGAAAAACTATATAAAAAAGTACAATAACTATATACAATATATATAAGCAATAAACACCTAAACAATGTCTAGTCCATTTGCATTTGACAAATTCAGAGAAAATAATTCCATTATCTATCCTATTTTGGTAAGTCCAAAATGTACCTGATTCACTTTCTATCCTAACTTATATTACTAACAGAACTATCTTATAATGTCTTTCAAATTTATAGACTTACTCTTTAGTGAGTTTCTTTTGTGAAATTCTTAACAAGGAAAACTATAACTATCCAAACTTTAACTATAACTATCTAATCTTCAACTCCCTCAGAAACCCAAGAAGGAAATATTACCTAACAAAAGTAAAAACAGGAAGTGCATGCAAGCAGCTTCCAAAAAAATGTGAGTTGACAGAAACAGCCACCTGTCTCTATCTACTGTCGCAAGACTCTTGAAAGTTGCTTGTGTCCTTCTCCCACTTCTTAGGTAATATTACATTCTTCTGAGGTCTTTGATGTAGTTGAAGCTAGATACAATTTTTCTTACTTATGATAAAAGATAAGTTAGATATGAAACCTTAGACTCACAAATATAGGATAGATAGGATATCTTCTTTAATTTTGCCAAATACAAATAGATTAGATACTATAAATATACTAGACAGTGTAACTGTAATTCTTGCTTGATAATTGTTTTGTTATCTATAATTTTACTGTGAAAGTTAAAACCTTCCTTTTTGAAAAAGAGAAAAAGGGAAGTCCTGTGGGATGTTCTGTATGTTAAATGTGTTGCTCTGATTGGTTAATAAATAAAACACTGATTGGCCAGTAGCCAGGCAAGAAGTATAGGCGGGACAAGAGAGAGGAGAATTCTGGGAAGTGGAAGGCTGAAGCAAGAGACACTGCCAGCTGCCACTGCCATGAGAAGCAAGATGTAAAGTACCGGTAAGCCACAAGCCATGTGGCAACTTATCGACTAATAGATATGGGTTAATTTAAGATACAAAAACTAAATAACAAGAAGCCTGCTGCAGCCACACAGTTTGTAAGCAATATAAGTCTCTGTGTGTTTATTTGGTTGGGTCTAAGTGGCTGTGGGACTGGTGGGTAAGAGAGATTTGTCCTAACCATGGGCCAGGCAGGACTGGAGAAAACTCCAGCTACAATATGGCATTTAAAATGTTTTAAAAACTTAGACTTTTCTAGACAATGAGACACATCTGCTCCTGGCAGCACCAATTACTTCAAAGACAATGATGGGCATTGAAGAAACTCATTATGGAGTTTGTTTTGTTTATGGCAACAATAGTCATTTGGGCAAGAAATTGTCCTTGCCAGGACTGCTTAATAATATGTTGTATAAACTGGGCACACAGGACCCACAGGAAAATGACCACTGAATTTTGCCAAAATGAGGCAAAATTGTCCTTCAGCTTCCTGCTTCCCAGAGGAGACTGCCAGATATTCTACAGGACACAGGGAAAATCAACTGAGAGACTCTAGTCCTATAGACTGAAGATGGATGCCCCAATATTGTAGAGGATCTTTAAATGACTGTCCAGGTAGTCAGCTGTCTCTGTCATTTCTAGAATTATGGTAGTTGCTGGCAATGTGTTTCCTGTTTACTTAGGTAATACTGTATCCTTCTGGTGTCTTTGATGTGGTTGAAGACTAGTTAGTTTTAATTACAATTTTCCTTGGTTATAATAAAAAATAAATTAGATATGAACCTTTAGACTCACAAATATAGGAAAGATGTTATAATATTTTCTTTAATGTCAAATACAAATAGACTAGATATTGTAACTGCAATTCTTGCTTGATAACTGTTCTATTATATGTAATTTTACTATGTTAAAATTAAAACTTTCCTTTTTGATTAAACAGAATGTGGGAAGTGCTGTGGAATGTCTTTATGTACACTGTGAATATATATTGCTCTGATTTGTTGATCAATAAAGCTGCATTGGCTTATGGCAGGGCAGGATAAGGTTAGGCAGTTCATTAAGACTGAAGATGAGACAAAGAAGGACGGAGTCAGGGGAGAGTCAGCCCACTGCCCATGGAGCAACAAGGTGCCAGCAGACCAGTAAAGCCACAGCCACATGGCAACATATAGATTAATAAAAATGAGTTAAGTTATAAGAGATAGATAACAAGAAGCCTGATCCACACACCATACAGTCTGCAAATAATATAAGCCTTTGTGTGTTTACTTAGGACTAAGTGGCTTCGGGCAGTGGGTATGAGAGATTCGTCCAACCACGCGGCCGAGCAGGACAGGAGAAACTTCCAGCTATAAACCTTAGTACACCAAGATGCACAATAAAGTACCAAACTCAAAACCCATCAATCCTTAGAACAATAAAAGAGGTAATACATGTCACATGAAAAGTTGGTCCAACTATCAATGATTTGCTCAGTAGAAATACTGTAATCCAAAAGGGGGTGAGATAACATATTTAAGGAGTTTAAGAAAGACAACTCTCAGTCAACAGTATATTATTCAGCAAAGCCAACCTTCAGAAATGAGGGATAAATCTTTCTTAACGAAGCTAAAACTATGGGAACTCATCACAACTAAGCTTGTCTTATAGTAATATCTAAAAGAAATTCTTTAAACAAACACACAAAATACCCTGCAAATTATGGCCAAGACTAATAAAACAAATGATAGTTAATGCTGGCGAAGATGTTGGGTAAGGTGAATACTCATCCATTGCTTGTGAGAGTGTAAACATGCAGAGATCCTATGGAAATCAGTGTGGCAGCTCCTAACAAAGCTGGGAATGAATATACTTCAAGATCCAGCTATGTAACTCTTAATCATAAACCCAAAAGACTTTACACCCAACTACAGAGACATTTGCTTGTCTGTGTTCATTGTTGCTCTACTCATAATAGCCAAAAATTGGATACAGCCTAGACATATCTAGCAATAGATGAATAGATAATCAAAATGTGGTGTATTGCACAATAGTATATTACTTAGCTATATAAAAAATGAAATGATAAAATTCACAGGTAAATGGACAGAATTAGAAAAAGAAAAAATCATCCTCAGTGATATAACCCAGATCCAAAATGACAAATATATCATGTATTCAGATATAAGTAGATGCTAGCTCTTCAGCCTTTAATTAGACATGCTACAATTCATATAACCAGAAAGATTAGGTATAGAGTAAGGGACAAGGGAGAGGGAAGGATTTCCAAATGAAGCAAAAATATAATGGATACATTATATATTAAAATATAATACGATGGAAAAGGGGAAGCAGGGGACTGCAATAGGAAGATTAAACAGAGATAGGGAGAAAAGAGAGAAATAAGGAAGAAAATACTTGGAGGGACAGCTAAAACTAAGGGATACCTGAGAATTCCTATAGAAACATACGGCAATTGAAGCATCTTAATATATACACATAAATGGAAGAAATCTAAATGGAATCACCAAACAACAAGGGGACAAAGCACCAACTAGATATCTCTTGCTTCTTAGTGAAACCTCTAGAACCAGGAATGGGTTATACATAATTGATTTGTTGGCCCAAATGGCTCCGGGGAAACCCTAAAACAGCTTGGGCTAGTGCGAAATTTTTGGTTGCTCTCCACAAACTGATCCCGAGGCCCTACTGCTGAAGACAGCATCTACATAATTCATTGAACATGGAGAAGTTGAGTTGGTGCCCAACCAGAGCATTCATTCCTACTGAATACTGTTCACTGTATAGGATGGTACTCTGCATGCTACCAGATAAGAAAGATAAACACCAACCCATCTACACATCCTTCAGTCTACAGTGGGGGCCTGTCAAGATGATGATGCACTGGTGCATTAGCGGCACAAAAGTTTTGGAAGTAACCAATCACTATAGGATTGGATTTAAGGCTCATGCCATGAGATGAATGAAATTCACACCCAAAATTACTTAGTGGCCAAGAATCTGGGACTAGATAGGCCACAGACTGATGGGAAAACAAAATACTATTATTCTGTAAAAAATTTAGAAATATAATAGCTTCTAATGATATTCTGTATACCTATGGATCAGTATCTTTCTCAGTCATCATCAGAGAAGCTTCCACCTGCAGTACCTGGGACCATATACAGAGATGTACAACTGGACAATGTACAGAGAATGAGAGATCTTGAAACAGTCAGTCTTAAAGGGGATATCTCCATCAAATCCCTCTATTCAGGGCTCAGGTAGTTCTGCAGAAGACTGGGTGGAAATATTTTAAGAGCCAGTGGATATGGAAGACACCCAGGAAACAATCCCTTCAAGATACAATAGGACTGACATTCATTTTAAATTATGAAGTTGGTGGCCACATGCATAGGGTCTGAACATGTATAAGATAGAAGGGGTCCCAGCACTAAGCAGGATAAGTAAACATGATTTTCCATCCTAACCAAGAAGCTGTCTCCAATGGACAACTATTTGCAAAGAAAAAGTTAGTTTTTTCTAATGGAGTTTCACCGAGATATAAACCACATCTAAAGGCAAGCTCATTTTCATCAGTAGATGGCCAACTCAGAATGAACTCAATGGTATTTTGGGAGATTTTTTTTGTCTCATAATGGTTTGGGGAATTTTTTTAACCTTACTTGTCCTTTGCTTATATATTTCATTCTCATATTGTTTTTATGGGTACTCTTTCCCCCACTCTGTCTCTCAGTATATGTGTATCTGTCTGTGTATGTAATTCTTATGCTTTTTTTCTTTTTTCTGTCTTTGTATTTTATTCTTTTCTGGTTTGTTTTTTTAGTTGCCTGTTTATTTTTCAAAGGAAAAAGAAAAGAAGAAAGAAGACATGGATTTGTATGGGAAGGGAGACATGAGGAGATGTGGGGGAAAGAGTAACCAGAATATATTGAATAGAAATAAAGGCTACTTTCAATAAAAATTCATCTGAATTAACAATATGAAACACATTAAAAGTGGAAAGTCAAATAAAGCTTAAAAGATAATCACATTCAGAATATTCTAGTGCTGTTGTGATGAGGTATCAGCAAATTTTACTGTCAATACAAAATTTTAAATACCAAACTTGTAATAACACTCTTGCTAAAATCTACTTACAAGGGATATAACTATGCAGTTTGTGAATTTGACATCTAAAATGAATAATGAGGGAGGAATAAAAGTAAAGTCTTGAATGAATTCAAAGTCAAGTTGTTGCCAGTATGAAATGATGCTGTGTATAAGATGTTCTAGATAAGCCTCAAAGTAACCAAAAAGAGAAATCTTTATAGCATTTAAGAAGAAATAAGAAGTACTGAAACACAGAATAGGAAAATTAGACAGTACCTTAAAGGGAACATCTACAGTGACCTAAATGGAATTTGTCTCTAGATTGCAACAGTGATTTAACATAAGGAAATCAACAAGTGTCTTTCTTCAATACTAAGCAAATGGAAGCTGAACACAAGATCATCACCTTCTGAGAGATGCAGAAAATGATTTTATAAAGTACATTGTAATATGGCAATCCCTGTCATAAATAAGGATCAAAAAGAATGTAATTCAACTACATAAATCTATGTGTGGGAAGTTGAGGTAACTGAAAGCCTTTAATCTTAGCTCCAGAAATAAAATATTCATAGTATTGGAGTACTTTTGCCAAAGTGATTAGATGAGGAAAAAATGAAGGCTTTACTATTCTGTGTCCTAAGCTATCTATATTTCCTTCCAGTTATGTTTGTAAATGTAATTTCATTACTTACAACCCTCTTATTCTTTTCAACATTCTGCTTTGGAATCTCCATATGTAATTCTTTACGCTCACAAAGGTATATTTTGTCCTTTCTCATTTTTGCACATGTATTAACTTTCTTGTACCCTATGATAACAGCTTATTTACCTTTGACTTTTAATTCTCAATGACAGATCATGAAATTTATTTTTCTATAGAAACACTTTCAGTACTCAGTTGTGTCTCTGTCAATTACTATGACAATATATTTATTATATAACAACAACAACAACAACAGCAAAAACCAAATACACATCACTGTGTTTGTGTGTGTGTGTATGTGTGTGTGTGAGTGTGTGTGTGTGTGTTTATTCAATGTAGTCTAACTTTACTATAGTTTTGATGACCTCAGCTTAAAACTACATCATATCATAATTACACCAGGGATATATGATGTCCTCATCTCCAAAAATTATAATAGTTGGACAATATTCATCTCAAGGGAAACCATCAGAGTATAAGAGAAGAACACCTATTACAATAAAATTAAACACTGAGAACTACCTCCATTCTCTACTCTGGTCATGAATGTCATTATTCCATTACTGAAACTAAGTCACATGGCAGGTTCTGAATTCAAATGGGGAAGTAGAAAGTATATTTTGATTATCACATTGCCATGAAAATAGTACAGAAAGTAAGTTCATTACAGATAGTAAAGTTTTAGCTAGAAGATTGAATGGTCATATTTGTTCTGACATACCCTGGGACACTGTGAACCTTTTCCTTTTGATAGAGCCTGAAAAACCTTCCCCTTTTGAACATATAGTTGTAGTAGTCCAAAAGAAAGCAAATCTAGAGATGCAATCAATATTTCAGATGCTTTTGTAGGTCCCTACAAGAAACATCTATGCAATTATCATACTTTAAAAAATTTTAAATAACTCAGAATACTCATTACAACTCTAAGCTGAATATGGCCAACTGATGTTGAAAAGTAGATAGGGCCAAGTCATGCATTACAACCTTTTACAGAACAGTCTATAGACCAGCAAACAAACTCCAGAATCCACTGCTCCTTTAATTCTGAAACTATGGAGGAAGCATCTGAGTGGCTCCACTATAATGACGAATCCAAGTTTCATACAAAATAACAAGTGAGGAAGACCCACAGGTAACTTTATCATTAAGGCCCAACATTATATTGCTGGAGAAACATCCTGGAGTATACGATGTAAAGAAAGTACATAAACTATTAGGTAAGCATTCATTGAGTTCATTTTTCCTGGGTTCAATTCTAGATTCTGACTTCTAGATTATTGATGAGAGCCCCGAATCAATGATAGCTTAAGCCACTTCACTACTTCTTCTATCAGTGATTTGGCTTTGCTTTATGTGCATGTGGTGTGAAAGGACAGATTCTCTGTTGATACAATTTCAGCGGAGAGAATTCAGAACATTCTTTTCACTCCTATGAGTGAAACTTCACTCTTTACAAAATCTCCTCGTTCTTACACCTGAGTTACAGAAAGTCAGTCCTAACCTTTCTTCGAGTCGCAGATACAGGAAGTATGATACCTAAGTGACCATTAAATAGATATTTCCGTCCACCCCAATGACATACTGAGTCCGATTTTTAGTATAATAAAAAATGAAATACAAGCATCACAGGCAGAGTGTTCCCTATTGCTTTCTGCTTATTTACTATTCTTCCCAGTATTTGCTGAATCTCTTGAAAAAAAGTTTTACTGGGAATTCAAGGTTCTGGTTAGATCATGCCAGATATAGTAGGTGAATAGGACTTAAATATTAAAAGACATAAGTTTGAACCAAAGAACAGAACTAAATGGCTTTTAATTCTACTTTCTCTAAGACTTAATTTTCTTATATCTTCAAGTAAAGATGACAGAGCTTATTTTTTATATCATTTATAAACATGATACTGAGATACTATTGAAATTTCTTTTTTTTGCATAGTACCTATCTACGAATAAATACTTCTGTTAAGAAGGTTACTACTATATTATCTTTTAGTTGTAATCTTGAGTTTATTAATTTTTTAGTTTAGTTATTATCTTAAGTTATTAAGTTATTTCACACATGAATTTCTCATGAATGAAATTTAACTTTTTTAGGTAAAAGAAAGGGACACTATATAGTAACATACCATTTTGTATTTATTTCATTTATATATAAATCTCTAGACTAAGGATGTTCTATTTTCTTCATGATTTTAAACACTTTGAACCACATTTTATATAATTGTAGGAGAGGAATAACATTAAAACATGGGTTAATTTCATCAAAGATTTTTATTTTGTGCAAACAAATTTCAACAAAGACCTTGAGAATGACATCTTTTTTTCAAGTAAATTAAGTATGGTCATAGCCATTGTAAGTAGAATCTCTAATAAACTGGTACAATAATGGCTCTGAATATGTTAGTTTTCCTAGCTATTTTCTATACACCCTTCACTGTGACTCTACAAGGCAATAAAATAATCTCTGCAAACAACGGGTTATACATTGTTACTTGAGGCATCATATATATCCCATGCTACAAAATTCAGTCAACATTCATGTTTTTATGCTACTTCATATATTCTAGGCAGTCCAGGATATTTGAAGAAGTTATCAACAATCAATGACATAATTCAGAAACATAACTAACCAAAGTGAACAATATGAACAAACAAAAGAGAAAAGCAATTCTAAAAAAAAAATACAACCCTTTTGCTTTGATATACCACCAAAAGGTTTCCCAGTCAATCACTCCATTTAAAGGGTACAGATTAAATTCCGTATCTAGCAACAGTTCTGAAAAGTTGCTATTATCATTAGCAACTTTCCAGAACTGGAGTCAGGAATAACAATGTAGAGAACACCAACTTTCTATAGTAATCGTGACTTGTTCTAAGTTTTATGTTGGCCAAGAAAGTAATAGAGGGATCATGGCTCTGGAACCATAATGACTAGACAAGGCAGGCCACACTACGAATAATTATCTGAAGTATCATAAGGTCTAAGTGCTTATAGCAAGCAGTGTTCTGTGGCTCTATAAAGCTTATCAAGAGGATCAATCTCAGTTTGGGTGTTCCTACTGCAAAGACAACAATACAAAATCAAAGCAAGCAGTGACAAGAAGCATTGGAGCCTTGTAGAAGCATACCCATTACCTTGATTCCAGTGATGGCATAATGGGTTTTGCTAATTTCTAAACATATCAAGTTAGGTGATAATTTGCCTTGTGATTATATTTCAATAAAGCTGTAATTATACAGGTGGTATTGATGTGAAATGAAACTGTTGTCAGAGGAGGCAAGGAAGTCTTCTTGGGCCAGATAAAATTCAGCTTCACTGATCCCTCTTTATGAGTCATTTTTACTTTGTCCATTTGGTCTTAGCATTTCTGCCCCTGGAATATGTGTTACCGAATTCCAACTCAGGACATTTAGAACGGTTATGACCAAAGCTTTTTCCTTAGAACTCTGTTCCTGAGTGTTGAAATGTCTACTTCAGATCCTGTTTCCTAAAGCAACCTTAGCATGATAAGTGTCCTCTCATGGTTCTATCTACATGAATTCAAAATCATTTGGATGCCTTCTCACCTACCACTCATTTTCTCAGTCACTTGATTCTAATTTTTTAACCTAAACAATGCTTGTAGAGCAGTATTAGTATTTATTTCTATAGGCACGATTGCAATTTCTAGTTGCCATTTCTATTTTCTCATAAATCTCAACAAAATAGCACTTAAATAAAACAAGTTTTTTTCTTCCATTTCTACAAAATATCAGAGAATCACTCCCTTTATGTCATGCTGTTGCCAACTTGGATTTAAATATCACAGTTATGTACTTACTATGTAAGATAAAAACACTCTGAGAGCCTCTTAAATTTCCCAAGACATATGTTGAGCTTGTTATTCTTAAGCTGCGCTGTAATCATTATTTAATATTGCACTGACTGCTAAAAATACAAAGCTTGGTCCATTCCCAGTACATTTACACTTTAAACTACAAGGATTATAAGAAGTAGAAAGAAAAGATAACATAATTTGGAAGCATGTAGAAGAGAAGCAAAATCTCTATAGAAGGATGTGTGAGAAGGAGTATCTGTGTCCTTTGAAACACTGCTGTGATGACCTGAACAGTCAGAAGTCTAGTTTGCATGTGGAAAATGGTTTCATTTAATTTTTTCTAAGATATATCATATCTTGTTATAAATGCTACTTTTATTGTAACCTGCAACAAACATAGTGATTTATTTATTCAGCACTTGGATACAAGGCATCCATAATGCAACCAGCACTCAGAAGGCACAAGGAGATAATAAACAAAAGAGATGGGGCTTCTGTCCTCCCAGAGCTTGCAGCAAGGTAAGGGAGGCATAGCCATACTCATTCTGGTATTAAAATGCGTTTAATTATGCCTACATTGGAAGGGAAATGCTGGATTTTGTAAAAACTTTACAAATTGCATCACCCCGTCAGAGCCAAAAAAGGTTTCTTGGAGGATGTGACCATAAAGCAAGGCTCCCAAAACTGAGGAAGTAAGAAGTCAGGCAGAGGAAGGTTCAGAAAATCCACTATAAGGTTGTATGCCAAGGGAATATTTTGTTCGTTTTTATAATCAAATCCATGTATAGAAGACTACACATATTTGATACAATGAAATATTTGAAAAATGAAAAAAATTAATTAAAATTTCTAGACAATTGTGTTGTTAATTTTTCTACAATGACAACTCAACATAATAAACTGGGATATTTTTCCAAAGTTGACAATACAGCTAAAGTTTCTAGAATTTCAAATTATGTATATGTATTGAAAATTGTATTAATATAAAAAGACCGCTAATAGCAGTATGTTATGCATCAATAGCTATAGAAGCTTTTCTAGATTCTAAAGCAATTGGAACAAAATGTCATATACATATAAGATATATATATATATCATATATATAGCATATATATGTATATATTACATCAACATAGGAATAATTGAAATTTAATTAAAACATGCTGATTTTGGCTTGCATAGAGAAGTTGTTATCATATCTCCTCAATTAAACTTTCCCAGAAGCATACTATAAATTAATCTGATACTTTTTCTTTGTATCATCAAAACCATGAAGCTCTGTCAGTAACTATGGGGACAGACTGAGTGGAAGAGGTGCTGTTTTTACAGGTCTATGTTGCATTTGTACTTGTGCTTTTTTGAAGTTACTTCTCAAGATTCACAGCTTTAACTACAGAGTACAAGGTAGCAAAGGAGATGGGAAGAAAAGATGTGGGAACAAGTGGTTGTCTGTGGAAGAGAAATAATTTAATTGCGTTTGGGAAGAGAGTTTATCCACACCCAAATGTCATTCCAGCTATGGTTAAACATGCTATTTCCTTTAACCCAGACAGAAATAGATTTTTTAAATGGATTCAGAGTAAACAATCCTGGAGTTAAACAAAGTCACATATGTTACTGAAATTTGAATCTTAAGACTCATTTCTGCTCATGATGTCTGAGGATTGGCCAGGATTTTTTCTATTGGTTCCATTGAGATTGATGCTTTGAAAGATTTATTAGTAGAGTGTATTTTTTCTCTATATCTAGTTCTCATTTTCATTTTTAATTAATTAAAGTACAATTATATAATTTTCTCCTTCCTCCCCTTCCTACTATCACTTTCATGTCCAAAAGTCCATTCTTCTTCTTTCTCCCATTGCTGATACTTATAAACATAAATTGATCAGCACATAACCATAACCTGCTGAGTCCATTCAATGTTGCCTGTATGTTTGTTTCTAGAGCTACTTGGTATAGGAAAACCAACCAGGGAGCTCTTCCCTGGGGAAGATCAATCTTCCCTCTCTTTGCTTTGTTAATTCTTGATGCTCTTCATCTAGGGTGCAGCTCCTTGAGATCACCCTTACCTATTTTGGGATGTCAACTTTTGCTTAGGCCTTGTTTCAGCAGGCATGCTGTTAAGGTTTTTTTGTTTTGTTTCGTTTTTGTTTGTTTGTTTGTTTGTTTGTTTTGATGCAACCTTTGCCTGCTCAATGCCTTCCTCTCATGACAGTTGCTGTGGTAACACCAACATTTTCTCACTGTAGAATCCACCTGCCTCACTATCAACCTGCCTAACTCCAAGTGCTTTCTTTTCAATCCCACACTATCTCCCTGATCCTAATCGATTTCTTTATGAACACAAAGTTTTACAGAAGAAATATTCTCATGAATGGACTCTAGGGATAATGCATCAAGAAGAATTTCTTAAAACTCAGTTCTATTACATGACAGAACAAGTTCCCAGGAGCAACAGTAAAAGGCCAATCACTTGAGTTATTTAAAACTCAATTGGACACTTGTGGTGGAAACGCTGGCAGGAATTCCCTAGCTTTGGGCACACAAAATTTCAAAGACAAAAAGGTCATAAAGGAATATGTTCTTCCTTTTAGCTCAGTTTTCCTCTGAACTGGAGTCTATAGTTTCTGCTGAAACCAGCTATATTAATTCGACAGCAGGACTCTCTGCTTTCCTGCTGTCCTCTTGACTAATTACTGGAACAAAAGAAGTGCTAAGGTACCGAGGAAAGTCTGTAGCTAGAAATCAGCAGTCTGGTCTCCTGGCCAAAACCCAAACTTGACATTTAGGAATTCATTACCAGTTCCACTTCTTTCTCTTATTTTATGATGAAACAAAATAGATTCCTTGAAACAGGCATTAAATACTGCTAATGTTATAAAATAAAGCTGTCTAGTTAAACATCATTTCCTGCTGCAATTGTAATGCTAATTTGTCAACCAAAACAAAAACAAAAACAGGCATCCACAATAAAACCAAACCAACCAAACAAACAAACAAAAAACAAAGACAAATAAACAAAACCAAAAACCTTACCTAGATAATGGGTTTCGTCATTAGGATATTAACGCTATTTTTCTGATATTGTTTGAAGTTAATACACTGCCAAGGTTATGATGATCATGATTAAAATGCAAGGACAATTCCCTCACTCGAAACATCTAAAACATTTGCATTAACAATTTGGGGCTACTACTATGCTCCTTATACTATGATATTACGGCCTTTCTGTTGTGGAATAATCTTTTTGTACACTGTAAAAATGTGTCATTTAGATTGGTTTCACAAAAAAGCTAAATGGCCATTAGCTAGGGATGATTTTTGGATCAAAGAGGATGCTGGGAAGAAAAAGGGTGGAGTTGCCAGGAGACATAGAGTAAGCAGCAAGGGCATTACAAAAGTAAAGTAAATGAGCCTCGTTAAAAAAGAAAAGTAGATTAAAAGACATGGGTTTAAGTTATTAGAGCTACTTAGGAATGATCTTAAGATATCAGCCAAGCTTTCACAATTAATAATACATCTCTATGTTATAATTTGGGAGGTAGCTGGAGGGATAGAGAAAGACTAGCTAAAATGGCACTCAACATAAGGGCATGTATTTCCACATAAGACCTGAGAAAGGTTTTTAAAGTGTTCCAAACACAAAAGAGCAGAATCAAATGTGACTTCCTAGTCCTGCAGTCTCTCATGTAGGCCACGGTACAAAGACATGTCTTCCAGCTGCTGCCTGCCTGCTTGAGAAGCCAGTGCACTCTGAGCTAAGCTGTGTGGCAGTTTATATTCTATTTGTGCAGACAGAAAAGGTTACAGATAACCAGTAAAGCAGTTTCATGTGAAAAAATCCTCTAAACAGGTTACAGGGCATTTCACAATGTGCATAGGCCTCAGGAAAAATGAAAAATGATATATACAGTAATAAAAAATAAATAGTTTAAAAATAATAAAGTCTTTAAAGAGAGAAATAAAGTAAAAAAAAAAGAATAGGTACAGGAAGATGGAAAATAAACAGAGTCTGGATCCTATATGGTGTCTGGTTTCTGATGAGCAAACAATAGCTGCTGAGAGACATTGGATTATAAAAACTAGTAAATTAAATCAACATATATTTTTAAAATATCTTAACTTCAAAAGAGAAGTCAAATACGTGTTGCACCCGGTGGCAGTGGTACACACCTTTAATCCCTTTAATCCGAGGCCAGCCTGGTCTACAGAGCAAGATCCAGGTCAGACACCAAAACTATACAGAGAAACCCTGTCTCGAAAAAAAAAAATTATTGCATTGGGGGAAAGGTTATGCTTTTGTTTCCAAAGAAAATAAAGGGCCATGGATTCATTCAAGGTTGATAGAGATCAGATTTGATGAGAGGAGATGCCCTGAAAATCGTGGCTACAAGACATAAAAACATAAACCTAGAAAAACTACAAGATAAGTGATGTATGTTTTACCTGCTCAAACATAAAACAGAAAATTGTCTTTTGCTGGCTTGTGTACAACCCAGAGTCCATACTTGTGTGAATGCAGATATGTAGGTTACCTTTAAAAGTTTGTGTGTTTTCAGAGCAAGGGGGACCAGAAACCAATGAAAATGAGTGCCCCCAGTGATCCAGCCTCTCAGAATGCCTCTGTTGCAGTTTCCTCATAAGTCTATATTCAGAATAGCTTCAAGGCTGCTGACTGAGATGGTCCAACTTCATAGACTACTCCAGCCAGACTTCAGATAAGCCCTACATTTTCAAATCACAATGACACTAGACAACAGATAGCTCTCCCAGTATTTGAACATTATCCCAATTTTCCTGAGATCCCCTAAAGATGCATGCACCCCCAAACAACAGGAAGCAGTCTAGGGAATATGACACCCACAACCCCAAAAGGTGATGTTGATAGATTGTAGTTACTTAAGGGGATTGGTTACAAGTTGTTATTGGTCATGGACAGAAAAAAAAAATAAAGGAGATTAGATTCAAGAATCTCTTTCTAAAGATAAAGAGGGAGAATATAACAAAGAAATGAGGAGACAAAAAGGTGGATTATTGAGTCCGCTTTTGAACAAATATTAATCTCAAATATTTTACATTGTTAGGGATTTTTGCATATTGATACAAATTTAAGGTTATTTTTGTTATACTCTACATGCCTCTCTTTGTATTTAAGATATTGTATTTATGAAGCTCATTTAAAATTGTAATGTAAAGTTTTAGTCCTTAAAAGCTATGTAAGATAATAAAAAATACAGTATATAATAATAGTCAGCTATAACTATCAAACCTATAGTCATGTTAGGTGTGTTTTCAAGGTCATACAGAGATATATTTTAGATAGATAGGTGATCTTCAAATACTTTAAAGACTTACAGAATTAGGCATTTAAAATGTTTTAATAATATAAGGCTTTTTTTTTTTTGACTGTGAAGAGTGTCTGCTCCTGGAAGCACCAATTTACTTCCAAAAGGATGGTCAACGCTGAAGAACTCCCAATTAGAGTTTGCTTTCTTTGTGGCAAAAGCTAGCCATTTGGGCAAGAAACTGCCCTTGCCTTGACTGCTGACAGTATGCTCTCCAAACTGGACAAAAGAAGAACACAAAAGAGTGACTGCCAAATTTGCCAAGACTTAGTAGGACAGTCCTTCAAAAATTTCATTCTTCACAGAAAAGTCTGTCAGATATTCTAGACCTGTAGGCTGAAGATGGATGCCCCAAAGTTACAGAGGAGTCTTGGTGACTGTCCAAACAGCCACAGGTTTCTATCATTTCTTATAGTCTTGGAAGTTCTTTGCTCTGTACTTGCTGTTTGCTCAGTTAATGTTATGTCATTCTTGGGTCTCTGATGGAGTTGACAATGAGATAGTTATAGTTACAGTTTCCCTCAGTTATGAAAAAAATTAAATTAGATACAAAACTTTGGACTCATCAAGGGAGGATAGATAATCGAATATTTTCTCTAAATTTGCCAAATACAAATAGACTGAACATTGTGAATGTAATTCTTACTTAATCATTGTACTTATAATATTATATACAGGTTTGCTATGTTACAGTTAAAACCTTCCTTTTTATTTATACAAGAAGGGGAAATGTGGAATAATCTTTTTGTATACTGTGAGTATGTAGCATTCAGATTTGTCTAATAAAATGATGAATGGCCAATAGTTAGGTAGTTTTTTTCAAGGCAGAGAGGATGCTGGGAAGGAGAGAGGAGACTCCAGGAGATGCAGAACAAGCAGCATGGGCATTACAAGGTAAAGGTACCTGAGCCACATTAAAAAAAAATAAAACTAGATGAAAAGATATGGGTTTATTTAAGATATTAGAGCTAGTTAGAAACAAGGTTAAGCTATCGACCAAGCTTTCATAATTGATAATAAGTCTGTATGTTGTGATTTGAGAGCTGGATGGCAGGACAGAGAAAGACTAAATGCACCTTTCACTTTAATATTGTTGGAAATCAAGAACTGTTTTAGAATTCCCTGAATCTTTGCTAGAATGCTATTATTTCATTTCTCAGTAGCACAGTGTAAAACAGAATCTACAGTTTGTGGAGGAGTTTAAACGTCAGGAAAACTCTGTTCAATGTGTATTATTATTAAATTTTTTCACATTTGAAAAAAATCAAAAAGAGGAATAGACTGCTCAGAATTTAAGAACAACACCAAGTCAGCTGCAATTCCAGAGTGGCAAACCTTTTCCATTCTTAAGTATTTTCATCTCCTTACTTTCCAAAACATTTACTGAGAAATCATACTTAGAAAATATTCCAAAGACAAATTTCATGTTCTGGCTGCTTTCTATTGATTTACTGTCTCATCTACACACTTATGTTCTAAAATAAAAAGTGAACATACGGTGCTTTATGTGGTAAATTGAGAAAGGCCTGAGTTGATGTGTGAAGAGTGGATGAAGTACTGAAAGAGGGTATGTAGTTGTTTGTTATGGATATGGCCATGTCAAAGACAGATTTCTCAGATTCATGGGAGTGTGGAAAGCCTTCTCCCAGGGAAAGGATCAGAAGGATGGCAAAGTCTTCCTCTGGTCCTAGTGCAATTTTGGCAGTGCGAGTAAAAACTGGTAACTGCAGTTTCCTTATCTCAGATGTTTACATTCTGAGGGTGCTTACCTACAGAGACTGCCTGCCGATGCTAGCTAACTCCTTGACCTGGTTCTGTACATAATAAGCACATTGAGGTTCTAGACTGTTGCATAATGAGTGCTACTGCATTAGAATGAGCACAGCCCACTACACCCCAGCTCTTCTATATGCCTGCCTGTCTGTCTGTCCTTTTATTCCCTCATTGCCCCTAGCGAGGGTTCTGTGAACCAAACCGTGTAGGACTCAAAAATGATAATCAGTCACTTGGAGAGAAACAACAGAGATTCGTTCATTTGTCACAGTTTATTTTCATTCATCAGAAAGTCATTACTTGAGATACTTTAGACTGCACACCTGTTGGATAAAATAATTAGTCATTCAGATCACTGGCAAATATTAATTTCTATCTGCTTCTCACACTTCAAAATCCGTTACTCTTTGATTCCTTGATGTATTCCACCTACCCACCAGGTCAGAGACCACATATGCTCCTTTGTCATATAAGAAAAGATTCTGAGAGTGAGGAAAGAACTGAATTTGGGTATAATTTCCACAAGTAGGAATGCATATATATGTAAGATGAATTGCTAAACTGTCTTATTAATTTAAAAAAAAACAGATATTTGGGGTAAAAACTGAGAGATCAGAAAAGCAGAAAGAATCCAGCTATGTTCATAACAGTTGGAAATCCTCAGCCAAAGAAACCTAATTCCTACATACCCATGCCTACATGACTTTCTCTTCTGCATCTCACTTCCTCTCTCTGCCTAGCTACATCACTTCCTGTCTGTCTGTATATACCTCCAGACCTCTATGGTTAGTGGTGGGATTAAAGGTTTGAGTCACCATGCCTGGCTCTGATCCCCCATGTGGCCTTGAACTAACAGAGATCTGGATGGATCTCTGCCTCCTGCATGCTAGGATTAAAGGTGTGTGCTACCACTGCCTAACCTCTATGTTTAATATAGTGGCTGGTTTTTTCTTCTGATACTCAGATAAGCTTTATTACGGTGCACAGTATATTGTGGGACACACACACACACACACACACACACACACACACATATATATATATATATATATATATATATATATATATATATATCCATCCTCTAAGTTATGATGCAAAGACAGCTCTGATTATGACTCAATGTTAATGAAGGAAATTGTCAACAACTTTAAATTTTGATCTTATGAATGAAATAGAATAAAAGCAACTAGCAAACATCATTCTTCATTCTTTTCTTAATGTGACTATATCTGAATGATAAACTTATCTCAGTAGTGAGAAGAGATGTATTCTTATACTCAGTAAATAAATGCAACAATTATGCATAATGAGAGAAGATAGATGCAAGAGTCCATGCTATAAGGATTATCTTTAAGAACAGACAAAACTAATTTAAAATTACTGAAGTCAAAATGAAGGCTATCTCTGAGGAAACACTGGTTGGTTGAAGGTAATGGGGAACATCATAGAGGGAACTAGTCTCTTTCTTGATGTAGACATCTACAATAGTCTTCTTGAATAGTGTTCTTGAAATTGTTCCTGGGGTTGTTGCAGTGTTAATTATCCATTTGACATAATTTAGAATCACCTGTGAATTGGGCCTCTGAGAATGTCTGTGGGGGACTGCCTTGATTACATTAACTAAAGTGGGAAGATCTCCCACTGTGTGGGTTTCTTAGGGACTTCTGGGCTACATAAGTGGAAACAATGAGCTTAACATGAACATCGAAGTATTTATGGAATGTTCTCCATTTCTTAGCTCCTGCCACCATGACTTCCCTGCCTCAGTGGAACGTGAGAGGGCACTTTGTGCTAAATGAATCCCTGTCTCCCTGAGGTACTTTGATCAATGTATTTTCAAAGCAGAATGAAAAGAAACTAAGACAGAATTTTTACACCTAGGATTGATCATTTTTCTGCCTTTTTATAATAAAATATAATTAAGACAGAAAAGAAGAAAAATAAAATGCTGCCATGTTTATGTCAAGAACCAATGTAAAATATACAAATATAAAGAACACCAATATATTTTAATCAAAAAAGTTATTGACTTGGCCTCTCAGAAAACCCACTTGTTATAAATCTATAGCATAAGTTGGAAAGGTATTACAGAGGTTATTTATATAGGCAAAGTGAGGAATGATGACAGAGGGAAGACAATGAATATTAAATTAAATGAAAAATACTGAGTGAATATTTGCCATTGAAAATAATGAAAAAGAAAATTTAATGTTTTTTTGAAAGTAATTTGAGATGATATAATCTGAGTTCATTCCAGATGAGCTAATCACTCATCAAGTTTAAGGATGAGTTTGTGTCATCTTTCTGTATTTACTTTGAAATGTGTAAATGAGCACACGGAAACAATTTACCAGGGAAGTGTCTTGGCTAGTGAGGTAAGCTTGTGAGTTATTAGTATATATAAATTTTGATACACGGTCCAAGGATATTGTCTAAAAAGACAAACAGAAACTGGACATGGAAGAGACGTAATCTCAAAATCAGAGTGCGGTGGCAGAAGATAAGGAGTTGAAGGTCAGACACAGCTACACTTGCCTAAGGCCAGTTTGGGCAACATTAGAGGTGCTTTCTTAAAGAAACAAAGTAAAATGTGTGCGTGTGTGTGTGTGTGTGTGTGTGTGTGTGTGTGTGTGTGTGTGAGAGAGAGAGAGAGAGAGAGAGAGAGAGAGAGAGAGAGAGAGAGAGAGAGAGAGAGAGAGAGAGAGAGAGAGAGAATAAACAAGGCTGAGGTGGCTCAGCAGGTAAGAGAACTTTCCCACACAAGCTGATGACCTGAATTTGATATTGGACCCGCAGTGGGAGGAAAACACTGACTCCTGAAAGCTGCCCTCTGATCGTTACTCGTGCCATAGCAAATGCACACCTTGATTCATATAAAAAATTAAAATTACTTTAAATATAAATCATTTTAAAATATGAACAAAAGAGTGGAATGAAAGGAAGAAAAGCAAAATTATTTAAAAAAATAGTGCAAGTAAGCAGTAGACCCAAATGATCATTGAACTTAAATTAAAGCATAAGTGATTCCATGATTAGTCATCCAAAACTGTTCTCTCATAGACATATATATAAGTAAATCTGACTAAAAGTAACAAAAACTTCTTTAAATAAACAATGTGTACCCTCATTTGTCTCCAAATTTTATAAATGGTTGATTTGATAGAATAATTATTAATCTTTAGTAAGGGAACTGTGACTACAAGTTGGGAATCCTGATATCTGGTTTCTTTGGTTTTGTGATGTTGAACATAGATTTGCTTTTCCTTCTATGTAAAAGAAAATGATTCCTATTTGGTTGATTTTTTAATTATTTTATTTTTTAATCATTCCTTAGATTTCTGTTTGTGTTCCAATACGAGAAAGAAAGTTTGTGGATCTGGATAGGAGGGGCTGTGGAGAGTAACTCAAAGAGGAGGGGGAGGGAAAACTGCAATTAGCATATATTGTATAAAAAATCTGTTGTCATTTTATTGAAAGTAGATTTTTTTCTCACATGACATTCTGATTACAATTTTTCTTCCTTTTATTTCTTACAGTTCCTCCCCACCTCCCTTCCATCTGGATTCACTCCCTTTTTGTCTCTGCTTAGAAAAGACTCTGTCGTCTCTTGTAGTCCTGCTCTTTTCTGAAGAGGAAACTGAGGTAGAGTGGATCTGCAGGAGAAGGAAAGTCAGGGTGGAGCTGGAAAGAATGCAAAAAGGGCAAACTGTGGTCAGGATGTAATCTGTGAGAGAAGAATCTGTCTTCAAAAAAAATTTAAAAAGAAAAGATAAGACAGATTTCTAAGAGATAATAATAAAATACAATAAAATAAAAACAAAAACTATCACGTAGAAGTTGAACAAGCCAAGCCAAATGAAATAAAAGAGCCCAAGAGAAGGTGCAAGAATTGGTGACTCACTTGTTTGCACACTTAGGAATCGCATAAAAACACTAAACTGGAAGCCTATGTATATATATGCAGAGGCTCTGGTTCAGACCTGTTCAGGCTCTGTGCATGTTGCTTTAGTCTCAATGAGTTCATATGAGCTTTGCTCAGTTAACTTAGAGGGCCTTGTTCTCCTATTGTCCTTCAGCCCTTCTGGCTCTTACACTCTTTCTCCCTCCTCTTCCTCAAGGTTCCCTGAGCTCTGAGGGGAGATATTTGATGGAGACATACCAGTTAGAGCTGTGTGTTCTACAGTTTCTCACTCTCTGGATAACATGTGTCCTTGTATATCCATATTTGTTCCTTTCTGCTATAGGAAGAAGCTTCTCTGATGATGGCTGAATAAGGCACTGGTCTATGAGTATAGCAGAATGTCATTAGAAGTCATTCTGTCACAATTTTTGTGTTTTTTTGTCTTTTTTTATTTACTTGTTTTTATTTTTGCATTTGGAGTTGTTGTTTTATTTTTATTTGTCTTCCCCAATAGTATTTTCTTTTAATCTAGATTCCTGGGTACCTAGTCTCTTCTCCTAGGTCACAGAAGCATTGTCAGGTATGGGTTACATCTCATGGGGTGGACATTAAATTACATCAGTATCACTTGGTTAGTCCCACAAGCTTTGTGACATCATTTACAGGCACATCTTGCAGACAAGACATCATTGTAGAGCAAATGGTTGTGGCTAGCTTGGTGCTTACATTTCTCTTTTGATAGCATTCAGCGTACCTTCCTGTACAAACGATGCTAGAATGTGTAACTAAATGTTCTATACATGCACCAACTCAACTTCCCCATATTGAATGAGTTGTGTAGGTGGTGTCTTCAGCATTGGGGCCTTACTTTCAGTCTGCGAAGAACAACTTATTGCCTTGGAAACAGCCTAAGTTGTTTGGGGACTCCCATGGGAACATATTGCTGAACAACTCAATTAGATGTAACCCAATACAGTACTTTGTTTTGTGACAAGAGGTGGCCTGTTGGGAATCTCTCTCTTATGTGGTGATTTCATTTATTTATCTCATATATATGTATATATTTCAGCAAGTTTCTACCATGTTAAGCTTCCATACTGCCACTCAAATGAGCTACAGTTGGTAGAACC
>CABHPR010135772.1:31599-43575 GCA_902168415.1 Peromyscus melanophrys | reverse complement strand
TTAATTTTGAGACAAGGTCTCTCTATGTATCCCTGGCTGTCCTGGAACTCACTCTGTAGACCAGGCTGACCTTGATTCAGAGATTCCCCCTGGCTCTGACTTCTCAGTGCTGGGATTAAATATGTGCAAAAACCACACCAAATTTTTATTTTATGTGCATGTGTTTTTTTTTCTATATGTATGCATGTGCACTGCATGTGTCTGGCACCCATAAAGGCCAGAAAGTGTCAGATCCCCTAAAACTGGAGTTACAGATGGTTGTGAGTGTCCATGTGAGTCTGGGAATCAAACCTGGGTCCTCTGGAAGAGCAGTCAGGGCTCTTAATCACTGAGCCTTTTATCCAGCCCTATAGATATTTTTAATTTGCACAATCATCAACTCAATACTATCTTATTCCATCTAAATTCCTAGGTTCTCCATATCCATTTCATTAATTTGAAGCAAATCTGAGATATTGGGGTTTTTTTTAGACAGGATCTCATATATGCCAAGCTGGCCTTGAACTCAACATTAGTCAAAATGATCTTGAATTTCTATTTTAATCTCTGTTTTGTTATTATTGTGTGTATTTATATGTGATTGGGGAAGAGTGCACATGACACAGAGTGAGTGTGGAGGCCAGAGGACAACTTTGGTTAGCTCTCTCCTTCCACTTTTACACGGGTTCCAGGAATTGAACTCAGGTTGCCAGGTTTAGACAGCAAGTATTTTAATCCCGAAGCCATCTCGTGTTCCTGACCTTGAACTTCTGATCGTCCTGAACCCACTCTCCTCCCCAGAGCTGGGACTGCGGCCATGCGACACCACAACGGACTTATGCTGGGGATGGAACCCAGGGCTTTGTGCATGCTGAGTGAGCACTCTCCTAACTGAGCCACATCCCCAGGCCCCAGATAGAATATGATTTCATCTATAAACATTTCAAAATATACCTCTGAAAGTTAAGGACTCCTTTAAAAAAAATCTTTAGCCATAGTACTTATGTTTTCAAAAGTGATCAATAATTCTTTCATGCCATCAATATCCAGGTGGTGTTCATACTTCTCCCATCGCGTCAAAATAGGATTTATTTACAGTTCCCATTGTTATGCCAAGATCCAGATAAGGTCCTGCACTGCAGTTGTTGAAAGCCCCTTAAGCCTCCTCTCAGTCCATCGGTTCTTCTTTCTCCTTCCTACCCCTCCTTAGCCCTTCCCCTCCCTCCCCTTCTCTCTCTATCCCTTATACTTCATTTGTTTAAAAAAAACAAAAACAAAAAACAAAACAGGTTGTTTAACTGTGTAGTTTTCAGTCTGGATTTTGTTGATCACTTTTCCATGGTATGTCTGCATGCTCTTCTCCCCCCATACATTTCAGATTCAGGTCTGATGGACAAAATTCATAGGTGGCATCATATGTATCTGCTGGAAGAGGTATAATGCCACTGTCTCTCTGATACTAGCATCCAGGTCTAGACTCATTAATTCAAAGGGAGTGGGTGGTCTTAAAACATCATTGTGCTGGTCAAGGATTTGCCAAACGATATCTTTGCAAGGACAGGACAGCTCTGCTTAAAGAAGAGCAGTCTGAGAGTTTAGGCTCTTAGTGGGGTCCAGACTTCCAAGATAGCCCCCCATTTGCAATAGGTGAAGGTGGGGGTCTCTGCTAAGCCCCTGCAGACTCTGGTGGATGGCTGAGTGGGGGTCTTTCATCACAACATCTACCCGCTGCGCCCTTTGGATTGGAGATGGGCTTTCCACACAGGCTCTGGGAAACACACACAAACACACTGGGCACGTGCAGACCTGCTCGCCGAGCCCAGGACACAGTCCAAGGGTCCGGTAACTCTGAGAGACACACCCTCCCTTTCAGCAGCCAGGATTTGTTCTTTGACCTCAGATCCTTGGCTTCAGTCCCAAAAGCAATGTGTGCCTGTCTTTCTTCCCTTTAAAACATTAACCTCTCCAACTGCCAGAGCCCTTGAGGTGAGAATTTTCGGGAGCTTGTGAAGCATTCTTACTCGGTCCTCCTAGCGCTCAAGTGAGGAAGGTGGCTAGGAGAGAAGCCCTACTTCCTGGACAGGGAAACTGATCCCAACGCTTCGGCCACTCTCCATGCTGTATCACTCCGGCCTCAGGTCTGCCCTTAGGAGGATGAGAGCACGTTTATGACAAGGCAGAGGCATGTAGCCTGATACCCAATTCATGGGGGCCTTCTGCTGTGTGGTCTCAGGAAAGCAAGAGGCTCTCCTCAGGAGGGATGCACAGTCCGTTCATGGCCAGCCTTCTTACCCAGATTTTCAGGCTCCGTGTGTAAAGCCATGTGATTTAGACAGGGAAGTAAACAGACACTAAAAACCAGAGTAGGAACTTACCCTTCCTTGACCTAAATCCCACATGCCAGCCCAGGAATGCCGTGTGTATTCAGGAAATAAGTGCAGGTGCTGGAGAAGGTGTGGAAAGGGCTGCCTAGAGCAACTCAGGAGGTAGGAGGGTGGCCACGTGACCTTCCAAGACAGGAATGAGTCCGTAACAGTCTGCCCAGAGTCCCTCCTGCCTGAGGCCAACGGCAGACACTGGGAGACAGATGGTCAGGTTGGAGGTGGGAAGGGAAAAACTGAGAAACTCTCTTGCCCATGGAGGAAGGGAAATGAATGATCCAGGAGTGGAACAAGTTCCCACAATAAAACTCTGAGGCAGCCAGACGCAGTGGTATACACCTTTAATCCCAAAATGATCTCTATGAGTTTGAGACCATCCTGGTCTACATAGCCAGTTCTAGACCAGCCAGAGATACATGCTGAGCACCTTCCCCCCAAAACAAATAAGCAAACAAACAAACAAACAAATAAACCCCTCGGAGGCGTGGGCAGAACCAGCCTGAGGGCGTGGCTCTCCCAGTGCCTGCTCTAACACACTATCACTCCTGAGGCTTTAGGTTCCAGCATGCTACTCTACTGGTCACAGCTCCCCCAGGCCAACGTGACTTGGGTCACAACAGCAGCACCTGCCGCTGCACTGTGTACCCACGCCAGGCTGTCACATGTAACTTTTGTCAGTTTATCGAAAGGTAGGCAGGGGGCTGGAACGAAGGCTCGTCTGTTACAAGCACTTGCTGTTCTTCCAGAGGACTGAAGTTTGATTCCCAGCACCCATATTCGGCAGCTCACAAGTACTTGTAACTCCAGTTCCAAGAGATCTAACCCCCTCTTCTGGCCTCCATGGGTACCTGAACACAGGCCTACATGTACTCATACACATACACATAAATACAATTTGGTCAGGAACCAAAGAATCAGCACCAACCACTGGGCCCTTGGGCCTCCAAACAGACCAGTCAGGTACCAGAAGCCAAAGTGACCTTTTCCTCCTCATATCATGTCCTGGTCTTGTGGTGTATAACAGGTCTTGGCAACGGTTACAGTTTAAATGAGCCATCTTCAAAGACTCATGTGCTGACATCTTGGTCCCTGTGTGGTAGATCCAGCCATTAAGAGGTGACTGGATCATAGCAGCTTTGGCCTAATCAGTGCATTCATCTGTTGATGGAGTCATAATTTGCTAGCATTACTGAAGGTAGTAGAAACTTTTGGAAATAAGGCCTTGCTGCAAGAAATAGGCCACTGGGGATATGTCCCTGTGGACTGAATCTTGCTCCAGCCCTCCCTCTCCTTCCTGGCTGCCAATGAGCAGCTCCTCTGCCACATGCCCCTGGCACCATGAGGTCATGCCCAAATCTTTCTCCCTTCAGGTTGTTTCTCTCAGGCATTTGTCTCAGCCATTAAGAGCTAACATTTGTCTCCAGCTAAGGAAGACAGCCTCAGTATCTCCGTTAAGATCCTCAAAGAGGCCTTTAATCCCAGCACTCGGGAGGCAGAGGCAGGCAGATCTCTGTGAGTTCAAGGACAGCCTGGTCTACAAAGCGAGTTCCAGGAAAGGCACAAAGCTACACAGAGAAACTCTGTCTTGAAAAACCAAAAAAACAAAAAAAAAAAAAAAAAAAAGATCCTCAAAGAGGAGCTAGAGAGACGGCTAAGTGGTGAAGAGCACTGGCTGCTCTTCCAGAGGACCTGGATTCAATTCCCAGAACTCACATGGCAGCTCACAACTGTCTATAACTCCAGTTCCAAGGGATCCAACAACCTCACACAGACATACATGCTGGCTAAACACCAATGCACATGAAACTAGAGAGAGAGAGAGAGAGAGAGAGAGAGAGAGAGAGAGAGAGAGAGAATATCAATAGAAGCAATCATTTCCTGCAGATCCAGCTCATGTCCACAGAGCATGGCAGAACCAACCAAGAAGTGTTGTCTGTGATTCCCCTCAAGACACAGAGCTTAGCAAGCCACAGAAATAAAGGGAATTTTTCATCATCACCCTCAAACCAGAGGTGGGGAAACTGAGGTCAGGTCCAGGTGAAGAACTTGCCCCTTGCCCAGGCATCGGCAGATCCAGGACCAAGAAGTCTCCTGTCAGGTAGCCCAGTTCACGTTCCTTCCCATCTGGCCTCATGTTTCCTATAACTCTTACTTGGCGCCAACATGGGGAAGGGCTGGCAGCCACAACAGGAGAAGGCCAAGTACACATTACATCATTGAAGCAGGTAGCCAAGAAGGAAGTAAAGACTATTCTCTCCCACCCACAGGTAGCCCAATTCCAGGAAACCAAATAAATAGAGAGAGGCCCAAACCTCACTCAGAAAAACCTACCAACTGCATGGGCAGGGACAGCTACAAGGCAGTGGGCCCATCCTTACTTCACCGTGCTCAGTAGCACCCGACCTCTGCTGGCTTCCACCCAGATGACTGGAATGTACATACTGCACGGCTTCTGTCTCTAACTTTGCACAGTCGCTGTTACCGGCATTATACAGACCAGAAACACGAGGCTTACAGAATTACATTGACCAAGACAGTCTGTCACATCTGAAATTAAAATCAGGTTATCTAAGTGCAGTGTTCTTTGGGAATTTAGCCTATGGAGAGCATTCAGCAAGACCCAATAAGCCAGGCATCCTCTAGCAAGAACCACCTATGACAACTAGATGGTCTGGACGCAATGGACAATTATATGGATATTCAAATGATGGACACCAGGAAGGACATCTTTGTGCTGGTGAGACGGCTCAAGAGCTAAAGGCTTGCTACCAAGCCTGATGACCCGAGTTTGAGTCCTAGGACCTGGCATGAAGATAGAACTAACTCCTACAAGTTGTCCTCAGACACCTGCCTATGCCAGTGTGTGTGTGTGTGTGTGTGTGTGTGTGTGTGTGTGTGTGTGTGTGCCCCAGCCCTCCCTGCTGAACTATTGGCTACTGATGGATTCTGAGGGAGGGACAGTCATTGCCTTTAGTTGTGTACCAAACACAGAGCCCACCAGACGCCAATGGGTGGCGCGAAACCTGTGGTCACAGAGACAGCCCTGGTTAAAATCAAGGAGTCACAAAACAGGAAGAATGCCTGTGGGAAAGGACTTCATAGGGAGATGGAGGCGACCAGTGTAGATGAGATGAAAGAGGGCTGTGGGGTGAGAGCCATTGCAGTGCGTTATACACATGTATGAAACTGTCAAAGAACAAACTTGATCGACAAAAAAAGACAAGAGAGAAAATAAAATGACGTTTCCTGTGTCGTTTCAACAGAGAGCAAATGAGAAAGGGGACAGGTACACAGCCACATTCCCTAACAAACATGGCGGTGCACTTCCACCATCCAGTCAACGGTCACCTGGAGGACAGGACACTGGTCTACAGAGTCACCAAGGGCCTTACCATGGCCAGAGAAGGAAAGGGGCCAGTCCCCACTTGCAACCTGTAAACCTCGTCTTTGTCTGCAGGAAGTTGGGCAGCATTTTGCAATCACCACTGATCTGTCTTTGATAGGAGGTTCTCCTTCTATGCCTATCTCCATGGACACCACAAAGTTCTCTGGTGACATACAGCATTCCTCTTCTCACTTGACTTTGAGCACCTTGGACAGAGCCCATAAGTATCCCTCCTTGTACTCCTGGCACCTAACAGTATTTGATGCACAGTAGGTTTGTAATGTATATTTTCTTTTTTTAAGTTTAATGTGTGTGTGCGTGCGCGTGCGTGCGTGCGTGTGTGTGTGTGTGTGTGTGTGTGTGTGTGTGTGTGTGTCTAAGTTTATGTGCAGGTGCCCATAGAGTCCAGAAGAGGGCATGGGATGCCCTGGAACTGGAGTTCATGCAGTTATAAGCTGCCTGATGCAGGTCCTGGGAACTCAAGTTGGGTTCCCTGCAAGAGCAGTAAGTGCTCTAACCACTGAACCATCTCTCCGATGTTGTCTCCTGGTGTGTGTTGTTTTCAGAATAGAACTATGCTAGATTCTCTTTGTCTCTTGCCTCCTTCTTGAGTATTACTCATAAACCAATGCACTTGGCACAACCTCCTAGATCAGCATTCCTGTCCCCCACCCACACCCCAGCCTACGCCCACATTCCCCAGCCCACTTTCCTAGAGCACTGGCATCATCATCACGTCTTCTCTGCTCAATGCGATGCTCCCCTTCCCATCAAGCCTGAGCTCCCTGGCTGGGCCCCAGCAGCCTTTCATCACCTGGCTCCAATCACTTGCCCAACTGCACTCTGGCTTCCCACTAGACACAGTACGGCATACTCATTTCCATCTCGGGGCTTCTGCTAGTCCCGATTGCCTACCCTGGGAGAGCTTCTTATCCAAGTCCTCCTCCTGCTTCAAGTTGCAACTCCTCCTGCAAGCCTTTCTGACCAAGCCAACTCCCAAGAATCGTCACCTCTGATGATCCTACAGTTGAGTACACCCAATCATCTCTTCACGTCCTTTCTTTCTTGTGTACTTTGCTGAATATCTGTCCCTCACCCCCAAACTAGATTAATCTACTTAAGGGAGGGGCAATGTCTAACACTTCATTTGTGATCTACCACGCCTGCCATGAGAGGCACAATGGAAAGCTCCAGACTTAGTAACAGTTAGGACTGAAAACTATTTGAAACAGTTACGGTGAGAAATGGCAATAATTAGGGCTGGAGAAATGGCTCAATGATTAAGAATGTATATTGCTCTTGCAGAGGACCTGACTTCAGTTCCCAGTACCCACGTCAAGTGGCTCACAACTGCCTGTAACCAGCTCCGGAGGATCTGACATGCTCTTCTGACCTCCAAGGGCACCTACATTCATGTGTAAACTCACACACACACACACACACACACACACACACACACACACACACACACGAGAGGGCATGCACACTTAAAAAGAAATCTTAGAAAGAGATGGCAAGAGAAGCTGGAGAGGTAGCTCAGCGGTTAAGAGCACTGGCTGCTCTTCCAAAGGACCAGGTTCAATTCCCAGCACCCACACGGAAGCTCACAACTGTCTGTAACTCCAATTCCAGGGGGTCCTACACCCTCACACAGACATGCAGGCAAAACAACAGCACATAGAAAAGGAAATTTTTTAAAGAGAGAGAGAGAGAGAGAGAGAGAGAGAGAGAGAGAGAGAGAGAGAGAGAGGACAAAAATGTCTTCTCAAGGTCAGACGCAGCTGGCACAGCTGGAGCACAGGTAGCAAGGGTTGGAAAAAGATGCAAAACTTCAAGCTAATGTCACTGGAACCTGAAGTGAGTTCTCCCTGGCACCAGATGGGAGAAATCGGTGCCTCTCAAAGTGTGGCTCCAGACCAGCACACCATTTGTTAGAAATAAAAATAGGTCAGTACCTATTAAGTCAGAAACTTAGGGTGGTTCTTGTGTCCACTCAAGTTTGAGAAACACTCAATAGGACTCTCTTGAATGGTGGAATAAGGGGTTTCTTCAACTCCGTGGACTGCCTGTGGGTGGGATTTCTAACGCACGCCTTTCCGCTTACCACAATTCCTAATGCTAAGGAAACAGTGATAATCACAAGTTATTGAGGACCCAGTGCTTTGGCAGTTTTCCTAATGTCAGTTTTCAGGAACATGAGGGAACTAAAGCTTTGAGACATGAGCATAGACTTTCTTGGTCCTTTCAGTGTGGTGAGGCTCCCTGTTTGTCTCAGTCCTGAATGATTATCATCACTCACTGGCCCCAAAAGAACACTTCGGGAAGGGAAGCTGCTCTTGATTTCAGAGTTTACACTTTAATTGCTGAGTCCCCACTGAGAGTTTTAATCTCTAATTTGTCTGTCTACCTCCCCTTGTGAAAACACTGGGCCGGTCTGCTAGGATCTCATCATTCCTCAGGACCTGCCCCGGGGCCACAGACTGGTAGGGTGGGTTGCATGCAGAGTGACGGCCCAGCTTCTCATAAGCTTACTGGTAAACTGTTGATACATGTCCTGACCACATCAGAAAAGGGTTCAGAGAGAGGCTAGCAGTCCCTGGGGAGAATCTGTGGGGCACAGCACCCTCACATGGAGGTGAACAACTCACACTATAGTCTTGGGGTACAAAGGCTTGGGCCTACCTGACAGAGGGTCCTGCTTGGAGCAGGCACTGAATCTACCACACCCTCCAGATGAGCCAGTGGGCAGAGTACGGTAACAGATGCCACCATGTATAAATGCATTCTCAGGATAAATGGGGCAGATGGCCGTGGAGAAAACACAGGCAGAGAGGACTGGCTGTAATTGGGGCTTGCACTCCCAGATGCTTAACTGCAGACAACAAGTCACCTACCCTGCCTGTGATCCTCGCCTCCCTCACAAATTAGAAAGCAAAGATGACCTTCTAAACTGGACATGGCAGCACATGCCAGTAATCCCAGCACCTGGGAGGGCCATGAGTTTGAGGCCTGCCTGGGCTACATAGCAAGACCCTTTTGCAAAAAAGCAAAACAAAACAAAACAAAAAGTTAAAACATAAACATTGGAGTGTTGAGGAGAAAAACAATTCTACAGCCCTGCAGACACTCAGGTTGATATTGTTGATGGAAACACTCTGCCCAAGGCAGCAGCAATCAGCCACCAAGTATCTACTGTGCCCTTGAAATGGAGACGCGTGAACGAAGAACTAACCTAACTTTCAATTATTTTAATCATTCTACTACTAATTTTAAATCTCTATGAGCAGTCTCTGCTACCACACTGCACAGCAGAATTCTAAATAAATTCATGGGATATTAACAAAAAGTTCTGGAGGACTCTCTATCCACACAGTAAGTGATAAAGATAAAATTAACTGCTCTTCCCATTTGAAGATGCTTTCATCTATGTGGCAGAAATGTTGAGGGCTCTGAATTAGTCCCAGGAAAGAGATTTTTGTTTGTTTGTTTGTTTGTTTGTTTGTTTTTGTTTTTGTTTTTGGAGGCAGGGTTTCTCTGTGTAGCCCTGGCTGTCCTGGAACTCACTCTATAGATCAGGATGGCCTCAAACTCAGAGAGACGTACCTGCCTTTGCCTCCCAATGGCTGGGATTGAAGGCGTGCACCACCGCCCAACAAGAACCCTTTTTGCTGGGTGCTCAGCCTAGCCTTTCCATCAACCACTTAATGTGAGGAACTAGGAGTCTGTCCTCTCCAGCCACAATGACCTTGACCTCTTAGTGTTCCAGTTCCTCTTGTAAACTGCAAACGGCCACTCTGACTTCCTCACACAGGACAAACTGCAAAGCTGTACTAGAAGGAGCTTCATAAGCACTCGAAAACACACAACACTGTGGGAGCCATTGCCCAAACCCTCTGGCGATGCCCATTAAGCCCTGGAGGGTTGGGGAGAGGATTATCACACTGTGGCTGGGGCCAACAGAAAGGGAGATTAATCCAAACATCCACTGATTAATCACACATTCAGTTCAATATTCTAGGTCCTTTTTCTGTCTCATAATCCAGGAAATGAGACAGATGGACCGGCTGGTGATTTCACTTTCCTGATTTTGACAGGTACACTGATAAAGAGGGTGACACAGGTGTTTGTCTTGTTTACTGGTGAATCCTCACCGTCTAGAACCATATGGTGGGTGATAGGAGAGATACATGACATATGAAGATGTTCATTTCTGTAACAACTTAAAAGTCTGTCAACAGATGCCTTACATAACTGTTAAAAAGAATGTGATACATACATATGTGTACACAAATGCATATGATCTTGAAAAGTGTATTAAAAAGTCAAAGCTTGGCATAGTGGCGCACGCCTTTAATCCCAGCACTCGAGAGGCAGAGTCAGGTGGATCTCTGTGAGTTTGAGGTCAGCCTGGGCTACAGAGTGAGCTCCAGGACAGCTGGAACTAAATAGTGAGACCCTGTCTCAGATAGATAGATAGATAGATAGATAGATAGATAGATAGATAGATACATACATACATACATACATACATACATACATACATACATAGACAGACAGACAGACAGACAGACAGACAGACATAATCAAGTTGTTGGACTGGAATGTTGGCTCTGCAGGTAAGAGCCCTTGATACTCTTGCAGAGGACTCAGGTTCAGTTCCTAGCACCCACATAGTGGTCACAACCATATGTAACTCCAGTTCCAGGAGGTCTGACATCCTCTTCCAGCCTCCATGCACACCAGGTACACACATGGTACACATATGTGTATACAGGCAAACACACACATAAAATAAAAATAAATCAATTTTTTTAAGACAAGGGCTCACTATGGAGCCCTAGCTAATAGTCTTGAACTTACTACATAGAATAGGCTGGTCTCAAATCACCTGCCTCTGCCTCCCAAGTACTGAGATCAAAAGTATGTATCATCATGCCTGACCAATGAACAAACCTTTTTTAAAAAAATAATAAAATTGTGAAACAATATTCTGATACATCTGTGTGTGGACTGGTCCCATCTGTTTTTTAAATACAGAATAGGCACATGTATGGTTACATAAGCATGGATTTGTGATGGGCTATTGAAGAAGCCATAATACTTCTGAGGAAGGTACTAGAAAGGTCCAGGAGGGCAATGAGATTTAACTTTTAAATGTACTATTGTTTCATTAACTAGTTTCCAACTATAAAAGTTAAGCATAACCAGGCATGGCAGCTCCTGCCTCCCAATTCCTGCACTCAGAAAGCCGAAGCAAGGGGATCAGTGTGAGTTTGACACCAGTCTGGGCTACAGAATGAGACCCTGTCTGGAAAAAGGGAGTTAAACATGATCATGTTAAAAATTCTCGGCCAGGCAGTGGTGGTGCATGCCTTTAATCCCGGCACTCTGAAGACAGAGGCAGGTAAATCTCTGTGAGTTCGAGGCCAGCTTGATCTACAGAGCTAGTTCCAGGACAGCCAGCGTTACACAGAGAAACCCTGTCTCGAAAAAACGAAACAAAACAAAAATC
Organism: Peromyscus melanophrys; assembly: GCA_902168415.1. Classification (NCBI taxonomy): domain Eukaryota; kingdom Metazoa; phylum Chordata; class Mammalia; order Rodentia; family Cricetidae; genus Peromyscus; species Peromyscus melanophrys. The sequence continues at coordinate 32,318 of CABHPR010135772.1, read as the reverse complement.
CTCTCTGTAACATTGCATAATAATAAATATATTTATAGAGGAAATGATAGAGAAAAATATACTCTAACTGGAAAAAAATGGATATAAAGTCTATCTTCAGTATGATCATAACATCTGATAAAAGATTGTACAGAAACAACTGGGGATGGGGGACATGGCTCAGCAGCTAAGGTACTTGCAGTCCAAACATGAGGACCCTGGCTCAGATCCCCAGCACCCACATAAAAAGACAGGTATAATGACTCTTTCTATAACCCCAGTACTGGGAGGCAAAGACAGGAGGGTTCCAGGGGCTCACTAACCAGCCAGTCTGGCTAATTGGTAAGCTCTAGGTCCAATGAGAGACCCTGTCTCAAAAAATTAGATAATAAAGCAATAGAGGAAGGTACTCCAATGTCAACCTCTCGCCTCTGCACGTGCACACATAGGCATAAGCACCTCTGCACATGTGAACACACCTATGTGCTCATGTGCACACACACACAGACAGAGACACAAAGAGAGGGGAGAAGAGACAACTAAGACTGTCCCTGTCAGTCTGGTCCCCATGAGGAGGCTGAGATCCCTACCACACCTGGCCGGCCCCCAGACAATCCACAAGGTGGCAACCAAGTCATTAAGAGCTGATTCATTCTGCAGCCACAGGGCAGCAGCTGTCACAACAACATTTCAAATGTCCTGTAAAGTGACGGGCTCCAACTCTCTCTTCCTGCCGGGAT
>CABHPR010135772.1:0-19041 GCA_902168415.1 Peromyscus melanophrys | reverse complement strand
AGAAGAAGAAGAAGAAGAAGAAGAAGAAGAAGAAGAAGAAGAAAAGGAATAACATCCCAGAGAGCCTACTGTGTGTCTCAAAGACCATCTGGAGGAGTGATTTTTAGATCCAATTATATATTCTACACAGGGGTGGACACTGTCCCAGACTTCTAAATCTGAACCCTTGCATGTATGTTTGTTTGCAATCTCTGTGGTTCAGCTGTGTGGCCACAGATGACCATCACCACGCTGCATGTTTCAGCCATAACCTCACTTAGTCCTCAGGAGAGGTCTGGGTTCAAATCTTGACCTGATAAAGTACATAGTACATATTGCCTTTCTTGTTTCACACATGATAAAAACCAAGGGTCTGAGGGTTGAAGCAACTTGTCCAAACACACACAGGCCACCAGCAGTAATGCATACCCAGGTGCGACTCTTGACCTTAGGGGACCAATTCTTGGCCTTATGCTAGAGATGGTAGTTCAGCTGCCCCACGGACATAGCCTAGCACACAAACTTCCTTGAGGAAAGGGACACTGGGAACTGTGGAAGAAGGTGGTAGACCCAGAGCCTCTTACCTGGAGACCTTCCTAACCAGCACGAAGTCTTCTAGGGGCATGCACAGACTCCAGAAGAATCTGACATCAGGGTGCACATGAGATGCCACTCATGACTCCAGACTCAAGAATTACCATAGGTATCTGGCTTTGAGATGGATTTTAAAGATGTATTTATTTTTACTCTATGTCTATGAGCATTCTGACTACATGTACGTGTGTGCACCACTTGCACAGTGCCTTTGGTGGCCAGAAGAGGGTATCAGATCCCCTGGAACTGGATTACAGACAGTTGTGGGCCACCATGTGGGTACTAGGAATCGAACCAGGTCCACTTAGTGCAAGAGCAGGAAGTACTCTTACCAGCTGAGCCAGCTCCCCAGCTGGAGATGGGCTTTGAAACCTCTTTCTCCAGGAATCATTTCAGATTTGCGTTCATGAGCTTCTGTTGACATGTAGCCTTATCTCCACTCCTTCTGACCTCTCTGCTCTCCAGGGCAGAGACTGGGTCATTGTGCCTCTGTTTCCTTATCTGTCAGATGGGCACAATGACTTCCTACTGTCCACTAGCCCCACATAGGGAAAATCAAGAACACAGGCAGCAAGAACACAAAAACGGCTCAGTCCAGCTCTTCAAAACGACTTGGCTACCTTTACAGGACAAAGGTGTTGGTATCTGCGGCCACTTGCTGGACACTTCACACCTACCAAGCTGCAACCTTTAAATCTGAGGCAGGAATAGGAAAAGGTGCTGCTTTGAAAGCTCCTCAAAGCAACTATCTATCACCTGCTAACAGAGGCATAGGATGCCATTGTTTGGGATCAGAGTTAGCTGTTCTGTTTGGTTTTGTTGTTATTATGGGTGGGGGGGGGGAGAGGGGGAGAGAGGGAGAGAGGGAGAGGGGGAGAGAGGGAGAGAGGGAGAGAGGGAGAGAGGGAGAGAGGGGGAGAGAGGGAGAGAGGGAGAGAGGGAGAGAGGGAGAGAAGGTCAGAAGTCAATACTGAACTGTGTTCCTCAGGGGCCATCCACCCCCCTTGCATGGCAAGTACTGTCCTGACTGCACAATCTCCTTAGCCTGAGAACTGACTTTCTTTTAGGGAAAAATTTCAAAGTACCTTTGAATCTACAAAAGAAGTCACTGGGTATGGTGGCCTATGCCTGTAATCTCAGTTTGCAGGAGACACAGGCAGGAGAATCACAAACTTAAGGCCAGCCTGGGCTATACTGTGAGATCCTGCCTCAAAAAGAAAAGATCTAGTCAGGTGGTGGTGGCTCACGCCTCTAATCCCAGCACTCAGGAGGCAGAGGCAGGCAGATCTCTGAGTTTGAGGCCAGCCTGGTCTACAGAATGAGTTTCCAGGATAGCCAAGACTATAAAGAGAAACCCTGTTTCAAAAAAAAAAAAAAAAAATCCAGTGTCCCTCATGGAGAGATTGGTAACGGAGTTCAATTGCCTAAATGTGAAGGGAAGGGCCACCTGTCTCCCTTGGGTGGTAAGTACAAGAGATACTTGCAGCATCATGGCAGCAGGCACAGTCACATGAGCAGAGGTGTCTGTTACCCATCTGAAGCCATGTCCTTGTCTGTGAATAAATGCCTCTCAGTACCTCCAATCATGGCATGAAACTCAGTTGGCCCTGCAGCTATCTCAGAGATGAAGAGCAGATTCAAATTTGGGCCTTGTTCCCTGCCTGAGTTAGGTCACAGAGAGTGGGCAGCCTTGTCTCCAAGAAGGTGGTCCCTCCAGCTCTGAGAGCATGACTGTGGAGGAAGAAGTACTCCCTGGGGGCCTTGGAAGGGCTAGGTCAGGCAATAGGGTGGAATGCTCTTTAAAAAAAAAAAAAGATTTATTTTTATTGTATGTGTATATATGAATGCCTGTATGCATATGTGTGCACCATGTACATGCCTGATACATGTGGAAGCCAGAAGAAGGTGTCTGATCCCTTGGAACTAGAGTTAAAGGCAGTTAGTTGTAAGTCACTGTGTGGGTACTGGGATTCAAATTCAGAGTAACAGTACTCTTAACGGCTGAACACACACACACACACACACACACACACACACACACACGCACACGCACACGCACACGCACACGCATGCATGCACACACACATGCACACACACACACACATGCACACACGCACACATGCACACCGCAGCCGCCTTTATTTATGAGGGTCTCACTATGTAACCCTGGCTGGTTTGAAACTCACCATGTAAAGCAGGCTGGCCTCAAACTCAAGAGAATTGCCTGCCCCTGCCTCCCAACTGCTGGGATTAAAGGCATGTGCCAGTGGTCCAGGAATGTTCCTTTTGATTTGGACATTGGATGTTAAAGGATGGGGATCTCAAAAAGATGGAAAACATGGAGGACTCGTATTGCACATGTGGTGTTTTAACAGCCCTGTGAATTAACGACCATCTCAGGACAAATAAACACAGCCTATAAGAGAGCCAAGCTGCTCCCATCAAACATTTCACAATGGCTGAGCCGGGATCATATGTGGACTTGGTGACTCCAGAGCTCAAGAGTAGTGCTGCTAGGATGGGCCCTTCGGGCTCTGGCCCTGCGCTGTCCTCCGGCTTGGGTCCTAGCTGCTCTCACCCGGTGCCCCAGTTCTCTCAGCCCAGGTGCCTCCAAGGTGGTAGAAATGCCATACTACCCAGAACCACATTGATCATGGCCTCCTCTCCGCCTGCACTCACCCCAACGCCCTAAGCATAAATGACCTAAAGACAGAAGGTCATTGTGTCCACTCCAGGCCCTGTGCCCAGCCTACTAGAGTTCAGCAGCTCAGAACTCCAGATCAGGGTACCAGAGCCTCAGGTTAGCTGCTGTCATGGGGGTATGACAAGAAGCTATCTCAGCCATGGACTGGACCAGGACAAGGGGACTCTCAGCAGGTACCCAGTAACCTACCAAAGGCACTGACCAATCTTCTTCCTTGTTCTCTGGAGGGATCTGAGGGTCACAGGTGGGAAGAGAATGCTAGGCAATTTGGTACCTTAAAGGGAGAACAGGACCAGAATCAGGAGTCATTGGCAAATCCCAGCTCTGACTCCTGGTGGCTAGCTGGTTAAGTTCTCTAAGTCTGTTTCTCAACTATAAAAAAACGGAAGAACTCAGCACCCCTGAGGGCTGCAGGATTAAGGCAGGCCGTGGAGCCCTAGACCTAGTGCAGAGTGAGGACAGTTCCTGGTGCTCACATCCCTTCCCTTCTTCTCATCTCAGTCACTCTCTGAGAACGGCAGGGTTCACCTGGGTGTACAGGCTGCTCTGAAATGAGGCTTCTTTGAACCCTGACTGCCTGGGGGCCCTGTATGGGCAGTGAGAGGGACAGCAGAGCAGGGGGCCCGGGGGCCTCTGCTCACCCCTATTCCTCTTCCCCTTTCACTGAGACCTGTTTGTACCCCGGTTCCTTCCCCTCCTTGGCTGTCCACTTTAACGAGTTCTGCTGTGTAAACAGTCAGCGCTCTTGAAGGGGAACAGGAGCAGGCGTATTTTTCTCAGCAAAGGGCCAAATGGTAACTATTTGAGGCACTGGGGACCTAAAGGCAAGATCCACATGATTATCTGGCTATTATATAACATGGAAAAAAGCAATATTTCTGTAAGTTTTTAAGTGATTGTAATTTGACACATCCTAAGTAACTAAGGACTTTTTAAAGAATATTGGTCCCCAGATGGAAGTGGGGTTACAGGTAACAATTTTCTTGCTTAAGGTTCTAGGTTGGAGTTCCCCACCATCAAACCCACTGGAACAGTTCACTTGTAAAACCTATGCTAGCTGGGCATGGCGGCACACACCTTTAATCCCAGCGTACACAAGGCAGAGGCAGGGAGACCTCTGTGAGTTCTAGGCTGGCCTGGTCTATAGCCAGAGTTACAAAGTGAAAGACTTAGTCAAACACAAAAATAAATATATTAAAATTAAAAAAAAAAAAAAACAGCTTCAGGCCTGTCACACAGAGGTCCATTCAGATTTTTCAAGCAGGGCTGTAGTTTTCTGTCCCCTGGACTAGACAATGTGGAATACAGCACTTAGGTTTGAGAGGCTGTCCAAGTTGACACTGGGACTGGGTAATGTAAAGAGGCAGAAGGCTGTGGCTGTCCCTCTCTAGAAGGCCCTGGATGCTGCAGGGCCTGGCAGGACCTCCCACCTGCACTGCTTGTGCTTTAGAACCCTGGGTGACTCGCTGCAGGTGAGTTGATGGGGAGCCTCAGGGCCCCCACTCTGGTTTCCCAGCAAGGGGGGAGAATAAGAGCTTCCCCTGGTTTCCTTTCAAAAGCACCCCTACCTCAAGCACCCACTCTCCCAATGGCACTCTGTCCGAATGCTTCCAGGCAGAACTGTCCCAGCTGCTCATACAAGCACAGGCAAAGAAGAAGGCCCCAGGACCACGCATCCCTTCCACAGCTGGGGAGGTAGCACCTCCTGTCTATGCTGGGCGCCGTCCCTAGTCCTTGCCAGCCAGCCAGTGGAGTGCCCTGCTTTCATCAGTGTGAACAAGATGATAGCATGTGCCCTACCTACCTTGCTATGGCTAGAATTTCACATTATCGGTGCAAACGTAACGAAATGAAACAGAAACACTATGGGGGGAAAGTAAAGAAACAAAGACAATAATAAAGTTTAAGGTTAAGGGGAAGTAAACAGGACTTTAACTACTTGATATTCCCAGTGGAAAAATCTTAGCGTACCTTCACAAAACTCTTTTACTATTACACACACACACACACACACACACACACACACACACACACACACACCCCAATGTGTGAGTGTTGGCAAAGCCACAGGGAGATGTGAGACACTGCACTCTCCTCAGTATTTCTCCTTTAAGCAAGTCAGGCATAACTCTTGCCTTCGTATGCCACCTCTGGGCACACACCCAACAGAAACAATGGCAAGAGAGGACACTAAACAAGTGAGTTCACAGGAACACTCCCGTTTTTAGCATTAAAAAAACAGACACGTTCATTGAGAATGTTTGTATAGGAAAATAACATGAAGTGAACTGATCTATACTTAATTTTTTAAAGGCCAGTATTTAAAAATGCCAGTGTCACACAAGGCAAACAACACATCAGGAACTGTTGGAGATTAAAGATGACTAGAGGGCAGTGACCGTGAGGAGGTACACACCATCCTGTACTGGGTCTTCTAAAGTAGGGAGGAAAACAACAAGGAACACCAACGGGGGTGACAGGGCCCTCAGTTGGTAGAATGCTTGCCTAGCATGCACAAAGCCCTGGGTTCCAACCCCGCACCACATCTTGTAATCCCACCACTTAGGAAGCAATAGCGGCAGAAAGGTCAGAAAGTCAGTCATCCTCAGCTACAATAGCAAGTTCAAGGCTAGCCTGGGATATCTGAGATTCTATATCAAGGGGGAGAAAAACAGAAAGCCCGCTAGTGGGAGAGTAAGGCACAGCGACATGTACCTGTAATCCCGGCACCAGAAGACAGAGGCAGGATTGCCAGTTTGAGACCAGCCTGAGTTATACAGCAAATCATAGGCTAGCCTAGGCTACATAGTGAGATACTCTATCAACATCCCTACAAAAACAAAAAACACAAATAGAAATGATGATATAATTAGGATAAAGTTAACTGCTGATAGCATTAAATATCCTGGTGACTGATGAAAGAGAATGTCGATGTCCTTGGGAAATACATGATGAAGTATCACGGGATAGAGGGGCATTATGTCTGAAACCCCTCTCAAATGGCTCAAAAACAATGATGGACAGAAGTGTATACACCCATAGACTCTGGAAAAAAGAAAGAAGGCAGGGAGAGAAGGAAAAAAGGAGGGGGTGATGAAAATGTTAAAAGTTGGGATATCTAGGGTCAGCGAGATGGCTTCAGTCTGTAAAGGCTCTTACCGCCTGATAAACTCTGATGAGCAGAGTTCAATCCCCGAGCCCCACGTGGTAGAAGAAGAGAGATGACATCCGCAAGCTTTCCTCTGACTTCCACACATGCACACACTGTGGTGTGAGCACATCCTCCTCTCCAACACACACACACACACACGCACAAATAAGTAAATAAATGTAACCAAAATACAAAAAGCTTTTAAAAATTGAGGTAGAAGCCCGGCAATGATGGTGCACGCCTTTAATCCCAGCACTCGGGAGGCAGAGGCAGGTGGATCTCTGTGAGTTCGAGGCCAGCCTGGTCTACAGAGCGAGTTTCAGGATAGCCAAGGCTACACAGAAAAACCCTGTCTCAGAAAAAAAAAAAAAAAAAAAAAAAAAAAACAACCAGCAACAACAACAGAAAATTGAGATAGGAGCTGAAGAGATATCTCAGCAGTTAAGAGCATTTACTGTTCTTGCAGAAGGCCAGAGTTTGATTCCCAGCACATACAACAGGCAGCGAGCTCACAACTGCCTGTAACTCCAGTTCCAGGAGACCTGATGCCTTCTTCTGGTCTCCACAGACAGACACACAGACACACACACACACACACAAATGAGTCTTTTAATTCTGGGGGATATCTTAGGTGAAAGTTCACAGGAGCCCATTATTTTTACAATTTTTTTCTATTTCATTTGAAAACTTAGTATATGAACTCTGGGTACACAGAAAGGTATAACTTTTTTTAATAAGTAAAACACACACACACATACACACACAAATTTATATGCTGACAATAAATGAATAGAAAATAAAGTACATCCATAAATCCTGGGTAGATGATGATGGCGTCCACGACCCCTCAGGAGAAGCTCTTAGGTTCACACAATGCAAACCAGGCTCCATGAGACCCGCCCATCGGGACGAACAATTTGCATGGATGCTGAGCTTCCCACTGACTCCAGCCGGGGCTGGGGCTCCGTGCAGCCACTTTGTTTGAGTGGCTTTGTGCTTTGTTTTCCTCACAATGGGTGATGAACAGGCCCCCCTCCCTCCTTCCCTCCCTCCTCCCTGATTTCTGTCATCCAGGGCTCTCTGCAGGCAGCTCTGGCCCTTCACTTTCTTGCTTTTCTACCCAAGCCCAGCCCCCCCTTCCTGAGTCCTGACAGAGTCCTCACTTTAAGGATCCCCTCGCTTACCACTGTGAGACTCAATCATGAAAAGGGGCCCCTCCCAAAGTAGTAGCTTCCTCCTCTGTACTCCTGGTACATGTTTTTGGGGGCCCTCCATTAGCACATGATCTAGTCTATGTGCTCATTTCATTTGAGAGTACCCCTGGACCCAAGTGGAGCCTTAAGCTCTATGGGCAAGAACTGAGCCCCAGCTCTCCTGTGCTATGACAGTGTCCAATAGGAACAGGTACCTAAGATGTCACCTAAAGCACAGATGGGAACCCATGCATCTACACACACACACATACCTTATAGAAGCCACTGGGTTACAGTCTAGGGTGCAGCTCTAGCCCAGAAGACTTCCTTGATGCTAACACCAAACATATCTATTCTATACTAGGCCCAGGAAGCTCAGACCCACAACATGGGTGGCAAGAAGCCGCTCCACTCTACTGTGCAATTTCACATCCATCTGGCTCACAATGGTCTCCAACCTTCAGAAGGTCTGACCTTGATTTGATGCATAGGCCAAGAGCTCCAAGAGACCCCTGGCACAGGCAAGCCCCCATCATAGCCTACTATGGTAATAGCAGGACCAGAGTCAGGTGGAAATATGTCATGCTCCTCCTCAGTATCCAGGGGGTTGCTACTGGCTCCCTTTCATCCACCTCTCCTGCTTTTGAACACTTTTCCATCCTAAACTGGGCCACAGTTGTGTGGCTAAAAGACTCAAATTGTTTCAAACAACCACCGTGAAAGCTGCAGAATAGACTCCCGCCAAGGGAACTTGTGGTCTGGTGTGCTCCTCACTCCTGCCTTATGCAAGATATATTTGCCCTGCCACTCCGCCCTTCTTGGCCCTCAGCAAGTCTCCTAACAACCTTTACCCTCACCACCCTGAGCCCTGGCCTCTACCAGAATAGATGACCTCTAAGAATATCCCAGACCAGTTCTGATTAAATTATGGAGTCAGGGAGCTAGAGACATGGCTCAGCAGTTAGGGACACTTTTTTTCTCTTGCAGAGGTCCCAGGTTCAGCTCCCAGAACCCACATGGTAGCTCACAACCACCCATAACTCCAGTGACAGAGGGAAACAACCCCCTCTTCTAACCTCCAAGGGGCACCAGGCACACACACGGTGCACATAGATAGGCATAGGTGTCCACTCATACGCATAAATAAAATAAATAAATCTAAAAAGAACATGAGCTTTCCAATGTGACAGTCCTAGAACAGAGTCCTGGCGGTCCTTCTCAGACTGTGACCATGAATATATATTCATTCTCTTGTTTAACTCAACTGTTAAATGGGGATGTTGAGGCCACTTGTGTTGTTCTGCAAGGACAGCGTGAACTCTGAGCAGGCTGACAAGGACAGATCCCTGACATGAGGCCACTTCACTTCACGTTCTCAGAGGCAGGAAATACCTTCAAAAAAAAAAAGCGCTAGATCAGAATGAGGGACAGGACTCTCTGCCTAGAGAAAGTCCCTGGTTTTCAGCCCCGACTTTCTCTGAGGCTTGCTGTGTCACAGTGGAATTTCCCACTTGACTTCTTGGTCCCACAGTTCTGTTGCCTGAGGTAGTTACTCAACGCTTCGGAGGCTGAGCTTCTTCATCTGCAGGATGGGGATAGGATCTGCATCACATGATGGTGTCAGAAGTAAATACAGGGGCTGCCAAGATGGCTCAGTGGAAAAAGCCACCTGCTGCCTAGGCTGACGACCTAAGTTCAAACTCCAGGATCCACCACACAATGGAAGGAGAAAACCACCTCCCACTGTCTTCATATGTATGTACACATACACAGAAAAAAATGTAAGTAAGTAATTAAGAGAATTAAATGGAGAGATGGCTTCGGATTACAATCTACTGCTGCAGCACGGGACCTGAGTTCAGTACCCAGTACTCATGTTGATCAGCTCACAACCTCTTGTAACTCCAGCTCCAGGGGGAATCTAGTCTCCGGGGCACCTGTACTCATACACACATACCCACAATCTCACACACATAAACATAAATGTGTAATTTTTTTTCAACCAAACTATTGATGGTGAGTGTTCTGTGGAGGGAGGTGCTTTTGCGTTGTGTTTTCCACTCTAGCTGAATTCCAGGGTTTGTGAGAGAGCGCAAGGGTGTGACTGAGGCTGTGCACGTCACGTTTAACTCTAAGCAGCTTCCAGATAGCCTTGTGCTTAATTACAGGTGTCTGTGGGTGCTGAGGACTTATCAAGTGTAGAAGGACAGGGGTGGATGCTACAGTGTGGGGTGGAGACCACTGGATAAAGGCTGAAGTGAGCAGAAGCCCAGGTGGTAGGTGGAGGACCTTCGGTCTGATGGGGAAACACTTTTGTGTATTATGAAGTTTGATGTAATAGATGTGGGGGTACAGAATAAAAGCTAATTGGGTCTGTAGGAAGAGACTACAGTTATAGTAGGCTGTTGAGGAGACAGCAATTGATTTAGATCTTAAGAAAAAAGTAGCCGGGTATAGCGGCACACACCTTTAATCCCAGCACTCTGGAGGCGGAGGCAGTCAGATCTCTGTGGCATCTGGGAGGCCATCCTGGTCTACGAAGCAAGTTCCAGGACAGCTAGGGCTCTTACACAGAGAAACCCTGTCTCAGAAAAATAAAAATAAAAATAAAGAAAAAGAAAAAAGTATAATTTTTTTTCATGTGTGGGTGTTTCGCCTGCATGTATGTCTGTGTACCGAATGCATGCCTGGTGCCATGGAAGCCAGAAGAGAATATCAAATCCCCTGGAACTGAAGTTAGAGACAACTGTGAGCTGCCAGGTGGGTGCTGGGAATTGAACTCAGGTCTTTTGGTAGAGCAGCCAGTGCTCTTAACCTCTGAGCCATCTATCCAGCCCCCTAAAAGTATAATGTTTAAAAGTGAAGGGACCAGCAAGGGCAAAAACAAGTCACAGAAGTTTGGGGGACCTCTGGCCTTAGCTTCAGTGTGGTCTGATGCCTAAGACAGGAAACAAGAGGTGGACCTGGCATCAAAGCATCCAGCACAAACCAAGGTGAGATAGGCCTGATCTCATGCCTGGCCTCTCCCGGGGCTGCCTGCTCCTCTGCCTTCGGGCCCCCTGTACCACTTGGAGGAATGTGAACTCCATGCACAAGTGGACTCACAGGAGGAGGGTGTGTAAAAGCATGAGAAACACCCTTGGCAAGATTAGAGGAAAGGACTCAGAAATAAAAATAGCTGATGATTTAATGTGGATTTTTTTTTTTCTGAGACAGGGTCTTACCAGGTAACTGACCAGCTGGCTTCCAATGCCCAGAGATCCTCCCACTGCCTCCCAAGCACCAAGATGAGGGTGTACACCATACACCTGGCTTAGTTTTGAGACACAGGAATCTTACTATGTTGCTAACATTGGCCCCAAAGTCAAACAGAAAAAAGAAGAGAAAATAACCACCCTACTGCATATTCTCTCTCACTCCCCAGAAGCATTCAAATAAAGGAAATGGTTTTGTGTTGGGGGGTCTTTATGTTCCCTCAAGGCTGGGACCCCAAACTAGATGACCACCCCTACCTTCACTCCAGCACACATTCACTCTGTGATCTTGGACGAGCCACCAGTCTTAACCTCATCCATAAAATAATGAATGGAATGGAATTCTCTTTCTGAGGCCTGCTCCAGGCCCCTGTTCCGCCTCGCTGGTAGTTACGAAGGCTGGAAGAGGCCAAACTACATAAGCTAGCATTTCTCTAAACACTCTAGAAACAGCAGCAGGCTGGAGCCGAAGTTGTGTGCACAGACAAGTCTCTGTGCTCAGCACTGGCGCCAGAGCCCAGGGCAGCCTTTCTCAGCAGCCTGTTTTAAATATGTCTCCCATTCTTCTCCCTCCGAGCACTCTGTCCTTCCCCTTCATATCTGACCTGACCGTGACTCACCCCTGTAATCCACTTGGTTAGTGACTCTCTACACCAATAAATCACAGACTGCAAGAAGACAGGACACGTGCTCTACTTTCCACTGCTTCAGGCAAGGCCTGGCACACAGTAGGTCCTCAACGGTGTAAGTGAAGAGAATCAGGCAGGAGAGTAGAACTAACCTTTCTGTAAGCTGAGTGGTCCTGGGCTAAGGAGCATCACTCAGTGAGTGGCTAGAGCACCCTGGGCTGGGTCCTCCAGCACATCCCACCCCCCCCCAAAAAAAAACTGTGTGGTTACCTGAAAGCAGCTCTAATTCCAGCCCATTCTATGGCCCCCAGCAGGACCTGTTACCACCTTGAACCTCAGTCACAACAGTCAAATGGGGATCCTGGAAGGAAGGAGTTTTAATGGCCTTCTAGCTCACCTAAGCTCCAGCCAAGTCCTAGCATGTCTGAGCACTCCACGGGTCCCAGGTCTCTGATGACTCTTACCAACCTTTTGTCTAGCCAGCACTTTGGGGAGGGAGGATCCCAGGCGAGGGACATGCAGCCTTTACACCTGCAGTGAGGGAGGGCTCGAAAACATGATCGCCTCCCGGTTCTAACAGCTCATGTCCAAAGTGGTGGAGAGCCAAGGCCAGGCGGGAATGACACGAAAATTCTCCAGGAACAACCTCTGCATTCTTCTCCAGGGCCCTTGCCCAGCCAACTTCTCAGGTCCTCTGCCCCTCAGACACTAGTCCAGTCCCACCCTGGCCTTGTTATCAGGCATGCCTCTAGCCAGGCCGGAGCTCTAGGAGGGACATCTAATACCTTGCTGGTCATTGTACCCACAGGACAGAACACGGGCTAAGGCAAGGCCACCAACTCAGACACCTCTAGCAGGGCCCTCCCTGCCAGGAGATGCTGTTTCCCAGGTCGGGGGTGGGGTTGAAGTGCAAAAGGGCCTGTGGCAGAGAGATCCTGATTTTCCATTCAGAGAGAGGCTCCAGCAAGGGCCCCAAAGCCTCTGTCCTCTATCCTTCTCAAACCCTTTTCTAGGCTCAAGATTAGTAACAGAAAGCTGAGGAGTCCTTGAAGTCTACAGACAGACATTCGCTCCCTACTCCAGCAGCCTGCCACATCTGTTACCCCCTGATCTGTGCCCCCGCCCTCTCGCCGCTGCCTCTCATCTTGGAGAAGGCTCCCTGGCTTTGTTCTGTTTGCCTTTAAAACAAAGGATAGAAGAATTAGTGCTAATTCAACAGTTCTACAGAAGGGGAAAAGCTTCCTGTTTTACCTGTCTGGTTCCATGGGCACCCTAAACACCCCATGGTTTTGTTCTGCAGGGTGTGTGAGGGGCTGAGGTGGAGTGCCTTGGGGAACATTTGAGTGTGCAAGTGCCTTGATCACAGGAGAGAGTGGGACGAGTGTGCAGGACAAACTGAGCAGCTCAGAACCCTGGCTGTGTGGCTTGCTGCCCTCAGCAACTTTGAGAAACTCGCTTAAACCTGCCCCTCAGTCTCCTACCTGTTGGACCAGAGTGAAGGGAACTGCCACCCCCGTATGGTTTGCAGACCAGGATTCTGGGATTGGTGTTTTGTAACCACTAAATATCAGCCATTTTTAGAAATGGAAGTCCAGGGGGAGGCTTCAGAAAATCTCATTTCTCCCCTCACAAAATAGTGACTTTGAGACGAGAAAGTTTAGCAAAGCCCTGCTCTGGGCTGAGCAAACACAGCAACTCAGATCCCAGAAACTTCCTGATGAAGCTGGTAAGGCTGTTACTCAATACAAATCCCTTTTCAGGAGGATTACTTCACCTCCCATTCAGCTCCTGCTTAAAAAAGAAAATCCTAGGGAACCATGGAGAATCCCAACGGGACACTAAAAACAAAGACCAACAGGTCAGATGTCTAGCCAACCTGCAGAGAGGGCTTTATTGGGGGGGAGGGGGGAGTGACAGATTTCATGAAGACTACCCATAGCTGTCAGAGTACACCGAAAACACAGACCCCAGCTGTGCACCACTTCTGACGTCATGACGCCATGACGTTATTTCCAGAGAGACAAGATTTGCAGAGACGCCCATGAGGATGAATAAACCTCAGGCTTCGTTTGAAAGCTTCCCAAAAGCCCTGTGACAAGCCCAGCTTTACAACACCAATCAACCAACAGAACAGTCAGTGGGTCCACACACACCCCTCCGCCTCTCAAGCAATCTCTTACCTCCCCAGCTCCTCTCCGATGTCATAAAAATCCTCCACCTTCTGCTGCTTGAACGTCTCCATGTTTGGGCTCCTCATCGAGGCCTGGACCAAATAATCCTGAAATGGAAAGAAACCTAAGCTTAAGACGGCCATGCAAATTAGCACAAGCCCAGAAGTCTGAGTTTGAAAAGCAACCAACTACAAGCAAGAAAAGAGTTTAAGTTACCCACCGCCTTGATTCCTTAAGAACTGGTCTGTGTGAGCGCCTCATGTGTGGCTGATGACGTATAGTGTCCTGGCTACTTTTATGTCAACCACCCAAGCTAGAGTTATCTGAGAGGGAACCTCAAATGAGAAAATGCCTCCACAAGATCCAGCTGTAAGGCATTTTTCTTAATTAGTGATTGATGTGGGAAGGCCCAGCCGATTGTGGGTGTTTCCATTTCTGGGCTGGTGGTCCTGGGTTCTATAAGAAAGCAGGCTGAGCAAGCCATGATGAGCAATCCAGTAAGCAGCATACCTCCATGGCTTCTGTATCAGCTCCTGCCTCTCAGGTTCCTGCCCTGTTTGAGTCCCTGCCCTGACTTCCTTCAGTGATGAACAGTGATGTAGAAGTGTAAACCACACAAACTCTTTCCTCCCCACATTGCTCTTGTCACGGTATTTCACCACAGCAACAGTAACTCTAAGACATAGTTTTTATTCCTCTCTTAAAATTGTATTTTTATTTATGTGCATGTGTATGTGTTTATATGTGGGTATGTGCACACAAGTACAGGTGCCAAGCAGGCCAGGTGAGAGCCTCAGATGCCCTGCAGCTGGGGTTACCGGCAGTTGTGAACCCCTCCATGTGTTCTGGGATCTCGGGTTCCCTGGAAGAGCAGGAGCAGGGGTTCTAATTGCTGAGCCATCTCCCCAAACCCATGATCTGATTCCTCTTAATTCTTTTTTTTTTTTTATTCCCCCTGTCTTTTGTTTTTTGAGACAGGGTCTTGCTAGGAGTCTGTGCTGGTCTAGAACTCATTGGCTGGCCTTGAATTTGCAGTCACTCTCCTGCCTTAGCTTCCCCAGAGCTGAGATTTCAGGCATGTACCACTACACCTGTCTCCAGTTTGTTAAGGAAAGAGACAAAAAGAGTCCTTCCTGCTTGTTCAGCTTGGTCTGAAGAAGTTCACCGAGAAACAGACCCGTGGGAACTTCAGCTACTTGTTCTACTGAGAAAAGAGGTATCTGCAGCCAGGAGTCTATGATCCCAGCACTGAGAGGCCAGAGGATGGAGGACTCAAGGCCAGCCTAGACTCAACAGTGAAACCTTGTCTCAAAGAGCCAAGGGCTGGGCTGGAAGAGCTGGGTCAGTGGTTAAGAGCACTTGCTGCCCTTCCAGAGGACCCAGGTTCAATTCCCAGCACCCCATAGTGGCTCACAATCATATGTAACTCCAGTTCTGGAGATCTGACACTCTTCAGGCGTCAGCTAGCACTGTGCACATGTGTGTTGTGGAATATTCCTTTGCATGGTGTGAAGAGGGGTCATTGTGATTGGTTTAACAAAAAGCTAAACAGTCAATAGCTAGGCAGGAGGTACAGGTGGGACTTCTGGACAGAGAGAGCTCTGGGAGGAAGAAAGGCAGAGTCACCAGCAGACGGAGAGGAAGCAGGATGGGGAATACAGGGTAAAGATAACAGAACCACATAAAGGAACATAGATTTAAAAATATGAATTAATTTAAGTTATAAGAACTAGTTAAGAACAAGCCTAAACTAAGGCTGAGTTAATAATGTCTCCGTGGTTTTTTGTTTGTTTGTTTGTTTTTTGTTGCTTTTTTTGTGAGCTGGTGGCCCAAAGAAAAATCCATTTACACATGTGATATGCAGATAAGCATGCAGGTAGAACACTCCTACACATAAAATAATATTTTAAAAGGCCAAAATATAGGGATGCAGCTCAGAAGTAGAATATATGCCCAGCATGTAAGACCCAGTTTTGCCTGGGTAAATTATTTAAGTCACCAGACACTTAGCTTTCCCATCTGTAAATTGGGGTCAATACTGTAAAAATCAATCTCACGTCATGAAATTGTTTGGTGAACGATTAAGTGCTGTGGAAAGACAAGGGATTATCATGACCTCAGCTCCCTTGGGGGCTGGGCCACTTGATGGCGAGTCTGAACGGATTGGTAAATGCTCACTCATCACCTTACAGAGAACATGGGTGGGGACGGTGTGACAAATTAAAAGAGCACCAGGAGTCAGGAGCCTGAGGTGCTGGTTCCAGTACTACCCACATCTATCTCTGTGACCTCATCACTTGGCAGAGGAACCCAGTTTCTCCATCTATGGAACACAGCTACCTCTACCTACACAGGGCACCTCAGCAAAGGACACAGGGCAGTTTGAGTCACAGGGGGCCCTCACTGTGGGGCGTGTATCTTCCCTTGCAATCCCCTTACCCAAAGAGCTCACCTAAAGACAGTATCCTGAGAGCAGGGCCCCATTAGAGAGTCATATAGGGTATGACCAGCTGCCTATGAGATCATTCAAGGGTCCTTAGCAAAGGTCTCTCGGCCCATTTTGGCTAGCATGGGCAGCTTTTCTCTCACCTGCCAATCAAATGTCAACTGTACTCAGCCACGATCCTGAAAGATTGTCCTCTGAGGGATCATCACATAGGACCGGTCTCAACATCAAGAGACTGGGGCTGTTCTGGATCTCAGGGGGAGTATACATTTCTCCTTCTCACAAACCAGAGCCCCATCACCAAAATGCCCCCTCCTTCATCCTTTCTGTCAAAACACACAGATCCCTCAGACCCCTAGACAGAGCTGGCTTGGCTCCCAGGTCTCACTTTCAGGGCTATTGCCGTAGACACCCATGACCCTTCATGTATCCTTTTCCTTCATGTCGACTGTACAGCCAGGGTGGGCCTGAGTGTGCACAGATATTAAAAAGGCACAAATGTGGGCGTTGGTGGTGCACGTCTTTAATCCCAGCACTCGGGAGGCAGAGGCAGATGGATCTCTGTGAGTTCGAGGCCAGCCTGGGCTACCAAGTGAGCTCCAGGAAAGGCGCAAAGCTACACAGAGAAACCCTGTCTCAAAAAACAAAAAAAAAGAAGAAGAAAAAGGCACAAATGTGGTCCGTAGATGACATGCAGGCAAAGCACTCATACACAGAAAAATAAATTTGGGAAAAAGGCAAAGCCTAGATTCAATCCTAGCTCGGTCACTTAGAGCCACATTGCCCTTCACAGAGCACAAGATAGCTTTTCTGAGCTTCAAACTAACTTCCATGGAAAACAGGCCTAGTCAACCCTGATGTTGGCGAGTCTGTAGAGCCCCCGGACACTGCCAGGGGAGATACACACTGGGAAAAATCCCTCTGAGTCCTGTGGAACCATTTCTGTGAACATACTGTGAGAAACCTGTGCAGCTGTTTTCCAGAATGGCCCATTTGTCAACAACTAAACTACTAGCAACAACTAAAAATTGGAACCCTCAAGAAAAGAATGGATAGGCCCACTGGATATACACACACAAAGGAGTCACTGAGTGCTATGACATGGGCAAATCTCTCAAGCATGAAGAACAAAGGAAACCAGAGCCCACAAAAAGATTATATACTGTCTGATTCAATTTGGAGAAAACGTCTCCACAGGGCTAGGATATAGCTCAGTTAGCAGGGCTAATACATGTACATAGCATGTATGAAGCCCTGGCTTCCATCCCCAGCACCAAATGCACTGGTTGTGGCTGGCACACACCTGTAATCCCAGCACTCAGGAGGGACCTTGAGTTTCAGGCCAGTGTGGGCTACAAGGTAAGACCCTGTCTCCAAAAAGAAAAAGAAATGGAAAGATAAAAGCGCTGGGATATAGTTCAGTTGGTAGAGTGCTTGCCTCACAGACACAAAAAAAGCTGTAGCTGTGATCCTCAGTACTCCGTAAACCAGGCATGGTGGCTCATACTTAAAATCTCAGCACTCTAGAGGTGGAGGCAGAGGAACCAGAAGTTCAAGTTCAACCTCAGCTACATAATGAGTTCAAGACCAGCATGGGCTATATGAGACCCTGCGGGGGTGGTGAGAGTAAACTAATATCTTCTTTATTTATTAAACTTATTTTTTAGATTTATTTATTTATGTGTATGGGTGTTTTGCCTGCATGTATGTCTATGCACCACACGTGTGTAGTGCCCAAAGAGGCCAGAGGGTGGCGTCAGATCCTCTGAACTGGAGTTAAAGATGGTTGTGAGCCATCTTGTGGGTGCTAGTAACAGAACCCAGGTCCTCTGGAAAAGCAGCCAGTGCTCTTAACCACTGAGTCATCCATCTCTCCCGCCTCCTAGTAAATATCTCCTTTGTAAGTGCGATGGTACGTGTGGAATGCTTTGGGAGCCCCATGAAGGCAAAGGCTGTACCATTCTCACCTCTGTCCCCTTGTAGTAGCGAATATACAGCAGGTACTCTATAAACGGTTGACTTGCAGTTAGTGCCCGGCCTCCTTTCTCAAGACCACAGCTCAGATACTTCACTGTCAAGTAAAACACCTAGTGGTGGCCTGGCACTCTCTCCTACCTAACAAACACCTCCACAAGATCAATTTGCATTTTACTTAAATTGATAAATTCTCAGAGTCATGTACAGCAACTCTAAGGTAGAATTATAACCACCAGCTTTGAAAAGCTGAAACCACCTATCACAGGCAAGAGATATGACTGTAACTTTTGACCAGAGACTCAGGCTACCAGCTCCAGATGTTCCAAAGATGACACCCATCTGGGTGTCCACATATCCCCCAAGGGAACCTTGGGAATCCACCTTCCTGCCCATGGCCCTAATACCAAGCAACAGTCTAGGCAGTAACACAGACTTCCTAGGGTCCCACAGAAAGGGACCTCACTGATACCTTTCCAGTTTAATCCCCTCTTCAGAAGTCAGCAGGGTGAGGAAGTGGGCCAGAGCACTCCCACACTATCCTTGCTGTGGACTGGGGTTTGGGGTAAAAACTCACCTCAAAACAAAAGTCTGAACCCACTGAGGTCTGGTCTAACTCGCTTGTTTGACAAAAGGAGGAATCTGAGGTCCAGACAGGGGAAGGGACTTGCCCACCATCACACAGCTAGGCCGTCAAGCTTCCTGTAGCCACCCAGCTTCTTCAAGGTGGCTCCAAGGATTGGAAAGCCAGTGGCCTTCTGCGGGGACTTCAAGGTAGGAGTAGGTGCCCAGGTCTAGAACACCAACCCACATTCGCTGTCTTCCTGTATAGTCCAACCTCATTCTGCAATGTTAACTCTCTGAGTTTCTCACCCCACCTCACCCAATTCCAGTAAGAGAAACCAGGCTATGGCAGGGCAGGCAGTGGTTTGGCATACACGCACAC
>CABHPR010135771.1:13878-33972 GCA_902168415.1 Peromyscus melanophrys | reverse complement strand
CCCAACTCTGGGATTTATAATGTGTATATGTATGTATGTATATACATATATAATGTATATAATGCTATATATATATATATATAGTCACATGATATAAATAGCATGCTACACCATGCAGTTATTTATATATCCACAAAGCACAATTACATCATGTGATTTTTTTTTTTTTCCGAGACAGGGTTTCTCTGTGTAGCTTTGCGCCTTTCCTTGAGCTCACTTGGTAGCCCAGGCTGGCCTCGAACTCACAGAGATCCGCCTGACTCTGCCTCCCAAGTGCTGGGATTAAAGGCGTGCGCCACCACCGCCCGGCTACATCATGTGATTTAAATATAAATGAAAAATGTCTCCTATGGAATACATCCCTACTTAATCCTGTAGGTTTAATGTCCCCCTCCTGTGATATTGGCTCTGTATAGGCAAGAACTGTCTCGTACTGTGCCTTCAGAGCAGTGTCTGGTACCATACAGGCATCCAGTAATACTCCAGCGAATGAATTAACAATAACTAATTATTCTCTCATCCTGCTCCCCACCCCACTGGAGCTTTGATTGACACTCCACCTTCTGCTCCCAGACACCACATCCAGGTAAGGGAGATGAAGGACTGGTGATGCCCTCTTATGACCACAGAGCTGGCCATGCAGCTTCAAACCATTTAAGACTGAAGATTTGCCCCTTGATAGTCACTCAGTCATTAAGCCAGACAGTGACAACTGTCCAAGATACAGGGGATCAGGGAAGGGCCCCACAGTTTTTTTCACTGCTACTCTAAGCCCACTTCATTGTACGACTCTTAGTTCACTGACCTTGGTAGAAGCAAGTGTGCCACTGCCAGTAGTGATATGGATTCAGCTGCTTAACCAGAGGCTCAGAAGGAAGCTGGTGAATGGACGTGGACCAAGGGTGCCAACCACTCCTCAGCATTAATACAAACACTATGCACACGAGCTCCATTGCCAAACCCTGATCACATGAGCTGGCTTTGTCCTACACCACAGCCAAGGAAGGGTCGAATGAGGACAGCACTATTGCCATAAGTTTCAGACTTAATCCAACAAAAGAAAACTTGGACCAATTTAGTGTATTGGATTAATCCCTAAAAAACGAAATCCTTACGGAACTTATTCAAGAAGGAAAATAACATGTTTAATAATTAGTTGTACTACCATACATCAGCGTGATATTCTAAAATTACCCTTTATTACTTGTAAAGTGTCCAGTCTGGGGAATATGGAGGGACAAGTATCCAAGAGAGCAGTCTACAAATACAGCGATTCACAAAGCATTAGAAGTTTTCTAAAAACACATTTTTAAAGCCAGGCCCTTGCCAAGTAAATGACCAACCAAATTAGAGCTGCAACCAAATTAGAGCGATTATGTAACTCCCAATTTGCAGAAATCAGTGTTTAAAAAGGTACAGGATGAAAGGAAAATCAGTACGTCTAATTCCAGGCAAATACACACGAATCTGCGAGCACTCGCTATATTTGTCTGGAACAACGGCCTCCATGGATGAGCATCTGAGACGATCCATCCTTTCTCGGAGCATCGTGGTACAACCACCAGCTGTAGCAACTTCGACCACGTCTCAGGGAAGGGAAGACTTAACTGCCCGTGATTTAGAGTGAAGGAAAGAACGTAAGCCTGCATCTTTCTGGAGATGTGGGGATCTGTGAATCTGCCCTGTCAGTGTGAGGCAAGGCAGCACCCCCCTCGGCTGAGGGAAGATGTACGAGCTCGCACAGTGTCTTCTCAAAAGGCTACAGCCTCAGAGCCCCAGACATAAACTTAACATAAAACACGAAGCACCAAAGCCCGCGTTCCTTGTAAATCTCCCATCGCCCACATTACAATGCTGCCTTCCTCCGTTTCCCCACTTGGGACTCCTTCCAAACCCTTGGCTCTCTTTGCTCCAGCTCCACCCTGCACTATCTTTCTCCCATCGCAGCCAAATCTGGCCTCCATGTTTTGTCTGCTCAGCAGGAGAACAATTTCAACAATCTCCGTTTTATAAGATCAGTTTATTCCTCCCAATATAATAATTGGTTTCAGCTGAACCTGGACGCCGCTCCTCGGCCGGGTTCCACTGTAGTACTAGCAAGAGTGCAGACGCTTCCTGCTGCAGTATTTTTTATTTTATTTTTTTCAGAGCAAAGAATCTGGGTACTCTCTTAGGCCTAGAATAGAACATTTACAAGGTACTTCTTCAAAACGCAGTCGAGTCTCACTAACCTACATCTCGAAAAAGATACAATGGACTTACGATCATGGCAACCTTAGCTTACTTTAAGAAATATTCAGATGTATTATTCCTCCATTTATCAGACTATAATGTCACGAAGAGCATAAAACTAACAGCTGTTGCTGTGTCCTGCAAACAGGAATGGGTGCTATCTAAATGTCATACAGTCTAATGAACCTTTGCAGGATCATATACAATGTGGGTAGGTAAGAAGATGGACTGGCTTAGAGGTGAGAACATGAGCGGAATAATGCTAGACACTCTCGGTTCCCAACGCTACAGAGAAATCAAGCAGGATATTATGTTTGTCTTACAAACAGAATAAGCAAGGTGACTTCCACAAAGGGTAATCGAAACAGGGAGAAAAAAAATGTCACGGTGTCCACCCAGAATCCTCAGCTCGAGCAGATTTCACTCATTAACGTAGCTCGAGTATGGGAACCACCTGTGGGTATTTCCACCGCTGCAACCTTGGGTCATTCTACTTGTAAATACCACCTATGTTTTCCAGTATGAGTCACCTTGCATGCAGAAGCCTTAAGTCTTGAATTACAAATACTTTTTAAGCCTGAGAGCCTTTTTGCATATTCAGTAGAAAGCCATCTCTCAGCTTCCTCATGCCAGAGTTATAGGATTTCCTACTGGTTCTCTTACCTTCACATGTGCGGCCATCTGCAGAGATGGAGAACCCTTGTTCGCAGACACAGTGGAAAGACCCAGGTGTGTTCAGACACTCCCCATGAGGACCGCAGAGTCCCGGCTGGGCGCATTCATTAATGTCTGCAATTGAAAAGAGAGTCACAAATATTTGAAAAGAGATCTATTTCCTTTCCCTCTAATACCAATCAGGTAGGGAAAAACCTCTTTTTGAAAGGGGTAGCCTTTTCTTTTGTCACCCAACTGTAGCCCCTGTCCACATTAGAGACCACAAGACAAGTTGAACTGCCAGAAGGGGCAGAGGACTTAGGGTAACCCATGTGACAGTGACTGGTGAACCATGTCAACCTATAAAAATAGCCATCTCCAAGGTTCAATCCAGAGCTGGCCTGCTTTAGACATAGCAGAGCCTTGAGGAATATTACTAAACCACCTGAGAAACAGTCATCAATGAGAATGCTGTCTCTTCCCTGTCCTCTCTCACCAGCCCAGAGCAACTTTACTGAAGCCCCTCACACCTGCTTCTGCCCTCCCAGGATGTGGACTTCCTCAGGGCAAGGCTAGGCATGCCTTGTACGTAGTACTTAGCTCATGAATGCCACTCCATAAATATCTGCTGGGTATATGAGAAATCAATTCCAATTTATATTTCACTGAAAATGAGTAATGGAAAAAAAGAAGAGGAAAAGAAGACCAGAGAAGTTATGAACTTCCTGACTTTGTAAGGATGAAACTAGTGAGGGCAAAGTGTTTAGTGTAATACTTAACACACTTCCAGAGGTTCAGAAGTGGCTGCTATTATGATTTGTAAACAGCTGATGCCATGGGCGAAGTGTGAGCATCTTATGTTCTATTTGTCTTTAATGTACATTTGCTTCCCAGGCCAGGGTGACAGAGGCACTCTAAGTACTATTAACACGTGGAGTTAGAAAACAAAATGTTCCTTCAAACCATTTCCAATCATATCGGCTAACAGTGCCCTCGGTAACAACATCACAGGGAAGCCAGAGGCAGATTACCTCGTCATAGTGGTACTGACACACGCAGTGGCTTGTGCACTGCATTGTCCTGGCTGGTTCACACTTATCTGTGTCCCTCATGACTCTGTTTGCTCCTTGAGAAAATCAGGGTGTGTAAACCGTGAGTTCCTCACCCTTTGTACTGTATATCAATAATGTCATAAGTATCCACCACAAAGTTTCTTGCCATATCACTACTCTATGAATGGAATGGTGATTGGTTTGAGTTCTTTTAGGTAATTGATGACTGAAAAAATAAAATAACCCCATGTCTTCAGCACTATGCAAGCAGGTCACTTTCTATCTTCCTGAAATTCCTTAGGGTCTCTCTTGTCGTTTACTAAAGAGGTCCTCAATATTTCTTCTTAGAAGTTCATCTTTATTTCAGTTCAAGTGTTTTCTGAATGCTCTCTACAAGTGGATGAATGGGACAGATCCCTGGCAAACAGGAAGCTCACGGAAGAATAAGGAGAATGTACATGTAGCTTAACAAAGTGCAGACCAGAGTTCTTCCTAGTAGATTTTAGAACTTGCTGAGCTACAACCCCACTCTTTTCCTTAGAAAGCAACCACTTTCTGTGTGTACAGTTCTTCAGGAGGCTCTTCTGATGGTCCCTGTGTAGAATAACTTCTAACATCTTCTGATGGTCCTGCTAATCCCTGTGTAGAATAACTTCAAACATCTTCTGACTTACTGCTTTTCTCTATTAGCCCCGAATGCTACATCTCCCCCTAGCCACATAACTCAGATTACTTGGCTTTTCCACTGCTGAAACAAAGAAAGGAAATGACAGACCATCAAAAGGAGCAGTCAGCAGAAGAGAGACACATGCAGAATGGGAGAAAGTCTTTTCAACTACATTTCACGCGGGGACTTCACACCTAGAATATATAAAGAGCTACAAAAATTAAACATGAAATAAACGCATCTTCCAATCAATAAGTGGGCTAATGAACTGAACAGTCAATTCTCAAAAGAGGAAACACAAACAGACAATAAACACTCGGAAAAGTAGTCCACGAGGAAAGTGCAAATTAAATCGCCTTGAGGTTCCATCTCACTTTTTTCAGACAGGCTGTTGTCAAGATAACAAGCGACAATGAATACTGCTGAGGATCTATCTGGAGAAAGAGGAACCTTGCCGGTGCTGGTAGCGCATGCCTTTAACCCCAGCACTCAGGAGCAGAGGTAGGTGGATCTCTGTGAGTTCAAGTCCAGCCTGGTCTACACAGTGAGTTCCAGGACAGCCATGGCTGTTACATAGAGAAACCCTGTCTCAGGGGGAAAATAAAGTAAGAGGAGCCTTTATTCAGT
This sequence comes from Peromyscus melanophrys, assembly GCA_902168415.1. Lineage (NCBI taxonomy): Eukaryota > Metazoa > Chordata > Mammalia > Rodentia > Cricetidae > Peromyscus > Peromyscus melanophrys. Next base: position 28,740 of record CABHPR010135771.1, on the reverse strand, counting down.
GCTAGTGGGAATGTAAACTGATGCAGTTACTATGGAAATCAACCTAGAGATTTCTAAAATATTAAAAAAATAGACGTATCATGTGACCCAGGTATTCCACTCCTGGGTATCCACCCAAAGGACTCAAATCAATACACCCCAGAGATACTTACATATTCATATTTATTGCCACATTGTTCACAATGGGTAGGAAATAGAACCAGCCTAGACATCCATCAATAGATGAATGGCTAAAAAAAATATGGTATATATAAATACAGTAGAAATTTATTCAGCCATAAAGAAAAATGAAATCATGGCATTTGCAGGGGAATGGATGGAACTGGAAATCATTATGCTCAGAGAAATAAGCCAGACTCGGAAAGACAAATACAGCATGCTTGTTCTCATATGGGGACTCTAGACCTTGACTTGTGTATATGTGTACACATGTACATGTCGTGGGGGGGGGGGGCGTGTGTAAGTCATGAAACCAGAAAGGGGCCATGAGAGGGGAGAAGATCTGAGGAGGAGCAGAAAAATAAGCATAATTGAAGGCATGTGACCTGAAAGTAGAAGAGACGCACTGGAGGCGGGAACAGGAAAGAGGGGGCCAGTAAGGACAAAGCGTGTTGGAAAACTCCACAATGAAACCCATTACTTTGTATGCTAACTTTCAAAGCCAACATAAAATGAAAAGAAAATCGGCAGAAATCAGTTATATTTTCCTCGTACCATTTTTCCTATCTCTGAAGGACATGACGCTCATTCTCTACTCGCCTATTTCTCGGTAGGATTTCACAGTCTTGTTTCTGATAAAGCCTTTGGTTCTCCTGTTTCTTCCCCACCTGCTGATAATCCATTACATCGGCAATCTGGATCCTAACCTTCCAGATTTCTGTTCTTCACCTCCATCAGGCCAAGGAGCTCGGCTGGCCAGAGCATCAATATCATATGCAAGCTCATCCGTCATGCTCTAAGGGCTCCCTAAGATTTCCTTTCTGCTTTTTACTCTGTGGCTCCATGAAGCCCTTTCAAAGCTACCGACACTTTGCAGCTTTGTGTGGTAAACACTGTACACAAAGATTTTGTTTTCAAAGAAGTCATCGGTTCATAAGAACTGTCTAAAAAGTTTGACGACAGGAACTGCAGGCGAATTCCCAGACTTTCTTCCAGGAAGCTGCTAAAAAAGAACACCACGAATATCCGAAGCTAGAGAAACATGTGCGTTCAATTTGGATTGTACTTATTGAAGCGTTCATTTCTGAGCTATGCTGCTAGTAACTCTGAGCTGAAAGCCAGACTATATTTAAGTTGGATTTCTTTCACGGGTCCGGAATGCCATAGAAATTCACAGTTTGGCATGTGTAAGTCAAAACGTGAACCTGAAGTGTGTTCTGAATCTCTAGCGTACCCTGCCACATTCCTGAAGAGACCATTAACAGGGAATTTCCATACTGTCTGCACATCACCATTAGTTGCGTGGGACAAAGAGAAATCTTAAGCACACTTCTGCCCTAAAATGTCTTAACTTCAGAACACGAGGTAAGGCTGCCTAAGTGCTTAGTTTCTCAACAATGGCGCCTGGGTAGTAACATTGCCACCCATTACATTTTCAGCATCAGGATAAACTCTGAAACACACATCTCTCAATAGAGCACCAATATAATCATAGGGTTAGAGACGTGTAGGCAGAGTAAATGATCACAAAGCTGCCTCCAGCAACAGCAAAAGAGATCACACAAGGGAGGCGAGGACGCATGCGTGTGTATACAGCCTAACAGGAGAAAAAGAGCAATAACACAGATTCGGACATTATCTTTAAACAGCACATAAGACCTGCTTCGGAAATGCCAGCGAGAAGGCACTTGCTGCCAAACCTGATGACCTGAGCTAGATCTCTGGGTCTCACACGGTGGAAAAATGGAAGTGACTCCTGCAAGTTGTCTTCTGACTTCCACGTGTGGGCATGTATACACACACAAACACACTTGCGCGCGTGCGTGCACATACACACACACACACCAGAGAAATGCTTATCACATATTTGAACTCAAATTTTTCAAGCTGACACATTCATTTACTCTGAGAAAAGAATGCAACACAGAACAAAGTCAATTTGTTCTGATGATTGACAGTCATTAACCTCCACACTTTTGGAGCAGTCATCTCTTTGAAAATTGATCTCAAACCACAGACAGGGATTTTATGTATTGAGAGAACATGGTGCAATTAATGAGTCAGATGACTGGGTGAGTTCTGGGGGATTTGACTCTAGAAGTTAAATGATAAAATGTTCACTATGAGCTTTTGGGCCATTTGTACCGAGACCTGGTTTTGCCTCTATTTAGCCAAAAGAAATTAGAAAAGAAAATATCACTTTTCAGCCAAAAAAAATCCTATAATAAAGATCAGGATTCAAATTTCTTAGGTTTTTGAGTTTTTTTTCATCTCCTGGCATTTTTATATAAATCAAGATTAATTTTGTTTAAAGTACTAAAATGAAAATATTTTGACAGAAACACACAATTCAAATGTTCCCTCTCTACAGCATCAAGTCTGAGCACATTTAATTTCTACACTGGAAAACTTAAAAACCCAATTTCACTTATTGCATTATGAGAGCAAAGAAATACCTACTATCAAATGAAGTACAAGGAGTATATTTAGGTTTGGGGACCAAGGAGGGAATTAATTCTAAAAGACCTTGAGGCAAAGGTCCATGTCTTTCACAGCTCAATGACTCATGGGGGAATATGGCTAGAGACATACATACAGATAAGGCCTGATATTACTCTAGTACCATGTCTCAGAGAAAAGGCACCATCTTGGTCAAGGATATGGGTTGTCTGGAACATATCAGAGAAGAGGTCATTTGTGGCAATCAGTGGTAATACTAACAATAAGAATATTCATATACATTATCTTGTTTATTAATATTTTGAATATTATGCACAGTTCTCTAATGGCAGAGGAACATAAAACACTTATTCATGTATCAGAAATAAACATACATAAATATAAATATAAGTATATGCTTTCAGTGGGAAAAATAGGCATAAACCTATTCATCATTCAGCCGTTTTTCATTCATTCATTCATTCATTCACTCACTCTTTTTCCCTCCCACAAGGCATTGATCCCAAGGCTTCTCCCGTACAAGGCAAGTGCTCTACCACTGAACAATGTCACCAGCGCCGCGAACTTAAGACTGGTAAGTGCAGGTAAATCAGTGGCAGCAGTAAGATAGAGCTAACAATATTGGACACAGGACCTACTACAAAGTCAAAAAAAGCCAACTGTGTTTTCCTGTAGAAAAATCATTTAACGTTACTGTCTTCTTTGAGTATAGGTTCAAATCCCAGGTCCTTACTAGAGAGGAAGGGGCATGTTCCTTAGCTTCTTCGAGGCTCAGTTATTCACATACAAATGGGATATAAGGAAAGCTACCTTTTGTATTGCTGGAAAAATTGAAAGAGGCGCCAACAGTGATTTAAGTTACTGTGATGGTACATATTTGTACTTGTGTTGTAATTACTGTGTCTTTATTACCATCCTGTGTCCACAGTATTGTTGTCTGGAAGAATAAATGTTGATAAGCACTTTGAAAAATAGGAATTCGCGCTCTTCCTTATTTTAACCAAATCATTAATGAGGTTCTTTTTTTGGGGGGAGGGGGAAGAGAGAAAGAAATAGTAGGTACTGGACAAAAATAGGCATCATAAAAAGGACAAATATTACCTCTGAGGCAAAATGAAATACATTCATGATAGTCACAAACAATCTAAACAATAATTTTGAATCAAGTACCCACAAGGCCCAGCAAAGCACAAGTGACCCCAGAATCATACAAAACGAGAATGTGGTTTATGACACGTGCAAGCTTTGTTTAATACAGTGTGGTTCAAAGCAAGACATCCCTAGGCTTGACAGAGACCTCAGAAACACTTTCATCATGCAAAATGCTATCCGTTATGCATGACTAAAGCAAGAGTCTCGTCAGGAAGCCCCGCAGAACTGAACAACTATGTATGTAACAAGAGGGAAAGAGCAACGTACCTTGACATCCTTTATTGTCATTCAGCTGGAATCCATCGGGGCATGTGCAGTCATAGGACCCCGCAGTATTGATGCAGTCTCCTCCCTGGCAGACACTACTATCTTCTAAGCACTCATTGATATCTGCAAGCCAGTGTGCAAGTTAGGAGTAAGCAAACAATATAAGGAAGAGTATACATGCTATGTGTACACATACAAAAATCACATAAATAGGCATTGTGTTTACAGTGCATGATTTCAAATAGATAGAAGGGTTTGGAGTTTGTTTTTTTTTTTTCCGAATGAAATGTTTTGAAATAATTTTTAGCTTAATTGTCGTTTTGCTATTTTAATGAGAGTCTAGTCTGTTATGTAACCCATTCTGAAACTGTTGATGGTCCTGCCTCAGCCCCCTGAGTGCAAAGGCCATCCAGAAAGATTTTAAGCTTTGAATAAACACAGAAATGATATGTTTGAAACAGTGTCTCACTGTGTAGCCTGGATTGGTTCTGGAACTCACAACTGTCCTGCTCCAGACTCCTGAGTGCTACATGGAAGTTGTAAACATCAAGTACAATTAATTGGAAGAGGAAGAGTCTTGATTTTTTACTAAACAATAATTTACTTGTTGGTGTTCTTCGTGATAAGAGAGAATATACTTTTTTAAAGCACATGTTGCTAAGTGTATCTTAAGCATACTTAAGCTCCTTGATCTATGTATAAGATCCGGTTTGAAAGGACTTGGCAAGAGTCCCCACATCAAAGAGAAATGTTATTAAAACCAGAACTCCAAATGCCATTGTATTAATAAAAATAAACACGTAAGTCATTAAATTGTGTTATAGGTCCCTCCAAATTAACATAAGAATCATTACAAAACACAATTACCTGACAAAAGAATGTTGCTAAATTTAGAGGCAAAATGAATTTAGAGAAAAGACAGAAGGATCAACAAAGGTCTTCCTAACAGAAAGAATTTACTTAAAGTCTTGGCAGTAGAATGTGAATGGGGAAGCTTTGCTCATGGAGTCGACTGGTGCAGAGTCCTCGTTAAGTCTTAGCGACTCTCATAAACAGACTGCCTAGATTTTTAGCAACTACATATAAAGCATATGTCCAACTACAAGTGTTCCACAACCAACCAGCCCTGAGCTCTGACCGTGATGATGTGAGATGGTTTCAGTGATGCAGAGGCTCACATCAGGCAGATGTTTCCGGGGCTGTTTATTGCCACAGCGACTCCTAGTCAGAGATCATTACTCCTAACACTCCACAAGCCCTTCCTCTGCTGTGACTGTGCAAGGTTTAAATAATTAGTGTTCAAGAAAACCGAGGAACAATACGTCTTTTGTCTCCACGGAATTTGGTGTTCATGGCATTTCTGGCGAGTAATTCTGATGGCTGCTAACGCAAAGGGGAATTTCAAGGCAGAAGCAAATATAGAAAGTGATGCTGTCCACTCCACGCTCCCCACTGTCTGGTTCAAGGATGAGGATACTGAATTAAAGTTTCCTCATTGAACCAAATTAACTAATTATGGGGCTGCTATACAAAAGAGGGAGAAGGGAGGCTTCTCATCTCATCCTGTCAAAACCAAGTGATGATGAGTGAGTGTTCACCCACATTGGCAATGTTCCAAGTACAGCTACTATAAAGTGTAAAACGTGTTTGATGTGCCATTTCAATGCAACTGCATTGTTGGTTTTTTTTTTTTAAAAGCTTTTTCCCATCACTTCTTTGAAGAATAACAGGATAAATACAGCTATTTTGAGAGTCCAGCTCAGTGCACCGAAACATTGACATATACACCCCACAACCACCACAATGGTTCCAGTACAAGCGTTTCCACCCCTACCCACCCACCCCCAAGCAGGATCCCTTTGTGTCTTTGGCATCACCAGTTCACAGGGTTTCGGAGACTCATCCAAAGTGCTGATTGTATCTTAGAGCTCACCCCTCTTCTTTGCCAAGTAGTATTTCATTATATGAATATAAGTCTGCTCACCCCTTCATTTTTTAATGAGTACTTGGACCACCACCATTTTGTCTACTTCAAATGAACATGCATGGGTATTTCTTCATGTGAACATGTACTTTCATAGTCTTTGGGTAAATTACTGGGGTTTACAATAGTTGAATCTTAGAGTAGATTTATGCTTAATGTTTTTAGAAATTGCTTCCTAAAATGGCTGTATCATTTCACACTCTAGTTTCCTACTGGCAGTGGAAGAGACATTCAATTTTTCCATATGTATCTGGCTAACTCCATAGCTGTTCTAATGGGCAGATATTGGGAGAGCTGGTTTTTAAATCAACCTTCCCTTCTTTGCTCCTTAGGAAAAGAAGGTAACAAAGTGAGATGAAATTTATTTGATCATCAGCATTAAATTAAAGAAAAAAAAATCTCAACTTGAAAATGAGTTGGATCCAGAGAATATAAAGAGCAACAACAAGCAATACTACGTGACCCAGCAATCTGTGTCAGCACAAAGAAGTCTGTAAACAGAGATGTTTAATAATCTTATTTTCATTCATATCTCAAAATTTGAGATGAAAAAAATAGCATTGTTTTAAGTGTTGTAAAGTAACGTATAGATTTAAAAACTCTTAAGTTATGATATAGTCAAGTTTGATATGTATTTTTATTGTTTGCAATATCTGCAACAATCTTGAACAAAACTAATCAGAGTGAGAACCATGCATGGTGGTGCATGCTTGACAGCCCACTCTGGAAGCTAAGGCAAGAGGATGACACATTTGAGGGCAGCTTGTGTTGCATAATGAGCTTGGGATAACAGTGGGATCCCATCTCCCTCCAAGAATAGCTTGAACATCAAGAGTGCTCAACATGGGATTGTCTCCCATGGGGTAGTGTGAGTGGAGAGTCTTCCTAAGAATTAAGGAACGTTTCCCAGAAAGTAACGGTGGAATCTGGTCACTTTCCCCACAACCTCGGCATTGTTAAATAGCAGGTCCATTTTTGGTCTGCTTTGCCCAGCAGTCATGTTTGGCACAGTCCATAATTGTCTCCTCCCCTCGACGCTTTGTCTTTGTTTGGAGTCCAGCTCTCTTCCTTCACATGTCACTTCCTCAGTCCCCTCTGCTGGTTCCTACCCGTTAGTTTGCTTCTACGTGTTGGAAGGCCTAGGAGCTCTTCTCTTTTCCAGCAGTACCTCCTCTTGAGCGATCCCACTCAGTCTCACAGCTTTAAACACTACGTGTGTGCTGATGGCTTACAGCCCAGGGCTCGCCCCTCAATTATAGATACTAGCATTGACTTGATTTGCTCTCCATACTTGAACAGTCACTCTGGGATAGAAAACTGAACATGTCATGTGGAACTCCTAATCTCCACGGAGTCTGCTCCTTGGGGCTTCAACGCCTGCTATTACTTTGAATGCAATGTTCTTCTCATAAATACTCACAAGTCAGTGACTTAAGGAAACCACTGTTTCCTTTATTGAAAGTCATCCATCTTCGGAACTCCACGCATATCCCACTTTACAAGTTCTTGCCATTTAACTAGCTCTGCCTTTTGCTTATTTATCACACCCATTGTTAACTTCCTTATGAGAATGAAGGTAGTTCCATGAGAGCAAAGATTACCAGTTTTTATATATGCCCTGTACCTACAATATAGGCTCCTACAAATTCAGCACAAATGGAATGTGATGAACAAATACATAAATGAATGATTCTGACCTGAAAAGAAAAAAAAACTATGACTTCTCGCTGTTTTTTTTGTTGTTGTTGACGTATCAACCACAAAGAGATAAGGGCCTCAGGATGACCCTTCCCAAGTCATCTTCTGAGACTTTGCAGGAGCCTACAGAAAACAATATCAGGGAAGGTAGGAAACAGGATCAGGTAGATGTGGGATGAAGGTTAATACCAGAGAGCTTAGCAGGTCGGGAGGCAGAGCCGTTTGTATCCTGAAGGACCTGAGATCTCTAAGAACTGGGACAAGGAGGTCACCAGCATCGTGGTGAGCATGCTGCACACAGCTGTGAGCCAACACTTAAGTTTCTAACTCTCAGAGGGCCCGCAGGAAAATAGTGCGTGAGGACCAGGTCTCCACTGACGTTAAGAAAAAAAAAAAATTACACATGTAAATATAAAGTCTAACAAGAAGGATGGTTCTTCCTCCCACAGCTGTGAGAGGTATGTGAACATTCACAGACAGTTAATTATGGCAAAATACACTCCACTGGTGAGGAACGGAAACAGGACTAGTTGGGAATTAGCAGGCTGAAGTGCTAATGTAATTTCAAAGGGAGCTCTGAGTTAGCTGGATGGACTCCAGTCCTATTTATAACTCAAACATTGGGGAAATTAATCCTGACTTTCAGAGAAATGAGCTTCATTACACATCCAAAGGAAATTTTCTTATGGAATGTAATTATATCTTATAAACATATATATTAATAATAAAGAGTAAGTTGGCCAAAGGTTTTTGTTTGGCTTGTCATGTAATGAATGTTTTTAGAATGAAAATATTTTTTAGGGCCTTCTGATGACATACCTATACACTTTTTAAAAAGCCAGAATAAAAGAAAATACTCTCTTGCTGGGCAGTGGTGTGCATGGCTTTAATCCCAGCACTCGGGAGGCAGAGGCAGGTGGCAGTTCCAGGCCAGCCTGGTCTACAGAGTGAGTTCTATGACAGCCAAGGATACACGGAGAAACCCTGTCTCTAAAACTCAAAATAATAGTAATAATTAATAATAATAATAATAATAATAATAATAATAAATTCTGGTGAATAATAATAATAAATTATGGTGAATCAAAATTTCAGGCATGGTTAGGGCTGAAGAGATAGATCAATGGCTGCTCTTCCAAGGGACTTGGGTACAAGTCCTTCACCTATATGGCAACTCACAACTGTCTATAACTCCAGTCCCAGGGGATCTGATGCCCTCTTCTGGCTTCCATAAGTACTGCACACACATGGTGCACAGACATATACACAGACAAAGCAACCATATATATAAAAAGCTTTAAAAATACAGGCATGGCCTAGTGACCCCCGTGGCTTGGCCAAGAAACAAGTCAGAAGAGTCAGTGATGGTCAGTTTAGGTTTCCCATGTGTTTGTATGGGCCTTTATGGTGATATTTTATTTGTGCTGAAATGTGATTTTATTTGTATGTTAATAAAGTTGCCCAGGAAATCAGCCTTTAGCTTACCACTTGCTGCCGTCCTTCTCTTGAGAGAGAGACCTTCTTCCTGTGTCCTGTCTTTTAATTGCCTTTCTGTTCTGTCTTCTCATTGGCTCTAAACCCAACCACACGACTTCCTCATCATTGCCTGTCTATACAGACCTCCAGGTCTCTATGGTTGGTACTGGGATTAAAGGCGTGTGTCACCATGCTGGCTGTGTCCTTGAACACACAGAGACTCTGCCTGCCATGTGATTGGATTAAGGGTGTGTGCTACCACTGCCTGACTCCTGCTTATGGCTTGCTGTGACTTCTGATCAGGCAACTTTATTAACATACAAATAAAATCACATTTCAGCACAAATAAAATATCATCATAGGCCTTGCTACTTACTGACTTCCTAAGAGCACCTTCCATAGCAGGCCCTTCACGACATAGAGCTCTCTCCAACCCAACTAAGTGCTCCTTCGTCCATTGATGCTATCATGTCAAATCGTTAACCCATACATTGAAGTACCCCAAGTACAATTTTTCAGGTATCATCCGGTTCAGAACTTGTTTGATTCCTTGTCCATTTTTCAGTAGAAATGCTGATGATGGCATTTTGTTCAGGTTACTAAACTTTGAGAAATACTGTTACCTTAAGGGTAAAAATCCTAAAAGCTGACTTATTGGTACACAGACAATACGCATTTTAAAGCCTTTGAAATTAGACCCAAATTGCCCCTTCAAAAGGACTGGGTCATTTTATGCTCCTAGAAGTGTGTCACTGGGGGTAGACTTTGAGGTTTCAAGGGCCCAAGTCAATCCCACTGTGTCTATCTTCCTGCTGCCTGTGGAACCAGATGTAGAACTCTCAGCTACTTCTCCAGCACCATGTCTGCTTGCATGCCGCCATGCTTCCCACCATAACAACAGTAGGCTAAACCTCTGAAACTGTAAGCTAGTCCCAATTAAATGTTTTCTTTTTAAGAGTTGCCATGGTCATGGTGTCTCTTCACAGCAATGGAACACTGACTAAGACAATGGTAGAGCTTGGGCCCTGTGACAATCTGTCTGTGTAATCTCCCACATAGGCTCTTAAGTTGGAACACTTGGTCTCTAGCAGGCCGTGATGTCTTTGGAGGCTGTGGAGCTTCAAGGAACCTCTAGAGAACTGGAGGAAATGGTCACTAGGGGATGATTCCAACTCTACTCCCTGTTCTGTCTCTGCCTGTTAGCCCTCAAGCATCTGAGCAACCAGCCTTCACCTCCTGCTGCTTCTGCCTCAAACAGCTCTGGCCACCATGCCTTCCTCATCATGGCGGACTGTATATTCAAACTACGAACCGAAATAAAGCCTCCCACCCTTAGATTTCTTCTTGTCTGGTATTTTGATTGCAGCAACGAGAAAATTAACATCACCCCTCACTCTGACGCACTGATGCTGCATGTGAAACCCAGCCCAGATGTTCATGTGTCTGGTTTTAGGACTAACGGGTTACAAAGGCACCAAAGAGGCAGGTAAGCTGGACACACAGTGTTCCTTGGATGGGCCCTGAACACAACGAATGTTCGTGAGTGATGAGCTGGTGGTGAGAGAGAGATAAAGACCATGCCAGGAGAAAATACTCTGATGGGTCACCTGGCCAGGAGCCCTGAAAACCTCCTACAGGTTCTAAGCCACAGTCAACTGCCCGGTGCTAGATGTGTGTGGTGTCTTGTAGAAGTGTTTCATACAGAAAAACTCAGCTCTTTAAAGCCAGCAGCTGGTATGGAAAATTAAGCTGTGTTTGCTTGTTTGGGCCATTTGGAAGACAGTTGTGTATAAGTGAGGTTTTACAGTTCAGAACCATGCGCCCAGATTAAGCCATCCATTACTGGTACAAAGAAAACTTGCAATCTCCTCTCTTCTTGTTCTATTCATATGGCAGTGGAAGAAAACACTCTGCAGGAAGCTAACCCTCAATTACGAAGGCAAAGGCTGAGTTCCTGCACAGCAAGTGGGAAGACCCCAGATTGCCTCAGATCACAGCGTGTTCTGGTCCTGAGGCAGGAGGTGATGCTCACCCTCACAGTGGTCTCCAAGCACAGACGCTCTGTAACCCTGGTTGCACACACACTGGAAGGAGCCCTCCGTGTTCCTGCATTGCCCATGAGAGCAGAGGTGATGGTGCTGGCATTCGTCAATATCTGTGAGCAAAACAGCACAGAGAAACTGGAATCCATCATTTGCATCAGAGAAGATACAGCAATTTCTGATTTATAACAGAGCAAGAACTTTCAGTAAGTGATGTACGCTAAGCTGAAAAAAAAGGGTAACTATAATAGGGAAAATTTTAATAAACTTAAAAATGTAAACCATCTGCATGTGTAAGTTTAACTATTTAAATATGGGTAGCAAATAGCTTGCTGTAATTTGTGAACCTCATTTTGATATATTCAATTTTAACACTTGCTTTGAAAGCACACAGGCTTATAATAGCCTAAAGCAAAGGTCCTCAAATTGTAGTATACAGGCCAAATTCAGCCTACTACAAATTAGTACAAATAAAGCTTTATTTATTTATTTATTTATTTATTTTTGGTTTTTTGAGACAGGGTTTCTCTGTGTAGCTTTGCGCCTTTCCTGGAACTCACTTGGTAGCCCAGGCTGGCCTTGAACTCACAGAGATCCGCCTGGCTCTGCCTCCTGAGTGCTGGGATTAAAGGCGTGCACCACCACCGCCCAGCATAAAGCTTTATTTAAAACCACTCTGTTGTCAACCTTTGTTTTTAAGTAGCTCAACATATGCATCCTCATTTCTTTGTCATTTACTTATTGCGCTCTGAGAAACTGGGCTACATTCCTTCCTCCATCCATCCATCTATCCATCCATTCTCATTTGCTCTCTATCTCCCTAAAAACAATGATATTCAGGCCAAATCGAATAGCCCTTCCCCCATCCCTCATCTCATTTGACATCCCACATTGCCACTCACTCACTTCTGCTGGAGACATACATCCTCAACTTGAGTACCATTTGTCTCTGTCACATGATCCTGAGTCCAGGCACTCACCTGTCATGTATTGTATCCACACATAGCAACACAGAATACCCTGTATGTATCCAAATACTTCATGGTTACACTGAACTAACAGACTTCCTGGGGGCAGAAGTTATATTTACCACATTCTTTAGGATGCCTCTGATAACACCTTGCTGTGGGGTATGCATTCAGTTCACACTACTTGTTGAAGGATTTTTTTTTTTTAAACATTAGAAAGCATCTCTCTTTTTCTGCCAGCGTTTTCTATAAGGTATAACACATGTATCAGCTCCCACAAGGAATCTGGCTCATTTTTTTTCTCCCACACTATGGCAGTCATATCTTTGGCTAGAATGTCACAGCATTTGGCAAATAAAGTGGGTTTTTCCCTGTTGATAATCTGGTAGATGGGTGATTCTGGCTATGTCCTATTCATCATTGAATGACACCTGACAGGCTTTGCCAAAGGACTCTGAATGTGGTAGCCTGGTTATATCATGTGCAGATTTTTGTATCCACTTATTGGTAGGTACATGGGGTTAGGGATTATAAAGGTAAGCATATTAAGAGGGATTCTAGAGCAAGTTGCTTAACTTATCCATGTACACAAATGTGCCGGCGTATACCCCATCACTGCTTCCTCCTAGGTTAGTCAGGCATTTGATGTTCTAGAAAGGGATGCCTGGGGAGGTGACAACAATAATAATGGAAGATGCTTTTGTAATCACCATCAAATACTCTTGCTTTTATAACGCTGTCCGTGAATGGTTTTGCTTATGAAATAGTCTTCACCTCTGAGAATAAGAAGCAAACTATTTCAGTGTACCAAAATTGGCAAAAAAAAAAAAAAGGAAGCTAAATACACACTGAAATTATTAACGTTCTATAGCGTGATACCAGGCCAATCTACTGACCTTCTCATTGTGGAATCACAGTACATAAAACCTCAACCGTAATGTAAACGCTTACATGGAAGTTGCTTTATGTAGTAAAGCATTACAAAGACAGTTTTCCTCCTTAATATGATGCTTAGCCCATGGTCACCAAGGTCCTATTTTTCTACTTTAACTCACTTCATTTGATTTTATTGACTTGTCTGACGTATGTAAAAGTACCTGGGTTTCGGGACACTCTAACGACTTAGGCTGTGTCACTCACCCTAGTCTCAGCCGTTCACGAGGGCGCACACCTACCTTCACATTGGTCTTTAGCGGCTGACAGCTGATAGCCCTGTCCACAGGTGCACCGGAAGGAGCCGTCGGTGTTTTTGCACTGCCCGTTCATGCATAGGTTCCCTTGTTGACATTCATCGATATCTGTTAACATATGTGATGACAATTGGTTTTTAGAACGAGACTCCTGCACAGAAGAACATGGTAACCCCTACCATGTGTTCTGGGGTTACTGTCAACAAACGACAATACTTTGGCTAGGCAGTAAAAACTTTACCAAGCCAGTATGTTGGACTGTGTAAGTTAAATGATTACAAAAGCAACTTACAGCTCCCCAGTATCTCATCCAAACACTCTGCATATAGCATAAAAATAACATAACAACCTGGAGTTGAAAATGAAAGGCAGAATGTAAAGAACGTGGTAACAGCGACTGGAGTCTGTGGGGGCCCACTGCACTGTATGAAAGACAGAAATAAAACTATCAGGCATAAACGAATAGAAAGCCTGGCAGTTACAGAAGGCAACAGGAGCATATGCTTTCTTTATAACTTGAATTATAAGGTCAAAGAGCTGTGTTAAGTAAGACTGACCTATCTTTCAGAGTAACATGGAAACCATGAAAGATGGTACTCGTGTGACATACGATGATAATAACAGACTGGGAGAGAAAGTGGTATTGGAGGATTTAGTAAAAATGCTTTCAGGGAGCCAGGCACATACCTGTAATCCCAGCACTTGGGGAGGCTGAGACAGGAGGACCATGAGTTCCATCTATGTAGATACATAGTGAAACCCCATCTCAAAAAACTCCAAACAAATATCAAATATTACATGTTCTCTCTCTCTCTCTCTCTCTCTCTCTCTCTCCCTCTGTATATATGTATGTATATGTCCATGCACATAAGAATGTATATTTAGGGCACAATGTAGAGATGGGAGGATGGGAGTGATCTAAAGACAAGGGGAGGAAGAACCGAGAGAAGCTAATAGACTACATGTGACATGAAGCAGTAGGGAGCAATATTCTGGGGAAGAAGCAGAGGAAAGGGAGTAGGGGAAGGGAGCAGAAGGTAAGAGTGAGATGTGGCAATAGTGTACGAAAACGTCACAGTGCAATCCATTTGTAAATACTAGCCAAACATCAATTGAAAAATAAATAACTCCAGAAGAATTTAAAAAAAAAAAAAAGAGCCTTGACAAAAGATAGAGCAACTGGCTAGGAAAGAATGTAATGTTGTAAAGGAATACTACCAAGCATTAGTGTCCTTGGAAATGTCATGTATACGAAGTAACAGGACCGCAGTAAAGCAGGGCTTCAATCTATTACGTGGGCGTTCCCAACAGAAACAGGGTTGGCTTTCCACCTGGTTCTGCTTGTGTACCATAACAATTTATCTTGCCTGTCAACTGGACGCGCTCTAGCTTCACCTCAGTGACAAACCTCTCGGCAACGTGTGTGTGTGTGTGTGTGTGTGTGTGTGTGTGTGTGTGTGTGTGTG
>CABHPR010135771.1:542-13868 GCA_902168415.1 Peromyscus melanophrys | reverse complement strand
TGTGTGTGTGTGTGTGTGTGTGTGTGTGTGTGTGTGTGTGTGTGTGTATGACAGATTTTCAAGATTAGGTTGACTGAGGTGGAAAGACCCACACTCTAACTGCCAACCTGTACAAAAAGGGGAAAGCAAGCTGTGTGCCAGCGTTCGCCCACCCCACCCCCACTTCCTCACTGGATACAGTATGGCAGCCATCTTGAGTTCCTACCATCATGGCTCCCCATCAAACTATGAGTCAAAATAGGCTCTTCCTCTTTCTCTCTCTGGTTGTATTTGTCCCAACAAGGCAGAAAGTAACTAATACAGCTACTGTATGGGTCTGTCCTAATTTGGGAATTCTGTCCTGCTTCATCTACATCGGCCCAGCCTAAGTGTGTTCTGCTGGACAGCTAGCAATGTATAAGAATTTATAATCACTAAAACGTGGTACAATTGTTCCTCACCACCTGAACCACAGGCCTCTGAGGACGGGAGGAGGGCAACATATGCGAGCCTCACTAGCCTTCTCTCTGACCTAACCAGCAAGGCATTGAGCAACTAAGAGAACTGTCAAGAAGCCGTGCTCTATGACCGATGTACAACATACAACAGTTGTTTGCCTCTAAAAACGTCTTACTTCAAATGTGTCTCAAAGGGTTTCCCAGGAATTCCCATTCACTGTACAGCCCTAGTATGATTGACAGTTGTCATTTTTCTGAGCAAAGTTGGGTTTCTTAATCTCCAATGTGGTATTAATCCTCTGACCCTTATCCTGAGAAAACTTAGTTGTCAAATTATTCCAAGTTTCCCAACATAACATAAAGCTTCCACATTATGAATACACTTAGGGTTCAAAGATTTGTTTCTCATTTTACTTTATTTTCCATTGCATTTGCTTTCATTGATTAAAATCTTAAAATCGTTTTATCTGCTTCACTGGTTGGGTCAGTGGCTCCTTTTATTTATTAACAATTCCTGTTTGTACACAGAGACATTGAATCATTAAGCCAAGTTTCATCCTCAGAATTATGTTGTGCCTTCCCAGAATCCTCAGTTTATTAGCATTAGGAGTGGTTGTAGACACCTCTGTGCTTTGTATGAAAACACCTGAGGCATTAGTGCACAAACTTGAGACCCAAACCAGTTCTTGCTGGATCTCACATCACATCTGACAGAATTTTTAGTACTTTGGCATCTTTCTGACTTTCTCATAGATGATGGCGAATTAGGTATCCCCACATGAAGGTATTTGCCAAGAGGCTGGGCACTCCATTCCAAGTACCATCAAGGTACGCCAGACATCACTTAAGCTACTTGTTTATGTTGGGAAGACTGCCCAAAGCCATTTATTACAAGCCATGACGCAGACACCTGGGATCTCAAGGCATGTTAGGATCTTGCACAAAATGCTCTCTCTGTCTTTAAGGTGACCAAAGGGAAAGAGGCACCCAAGTTTTAGAGATAAATTTTTTCTTTTCCAATGAAGGACAGAATTATTGAAACAGGGAAAGTTAAATCTATTAAATCAGGCATTTAGGATACATCTTACTTTTAACAAATCTTATTGTGACAAGTCCTGTCCAGAGAAAAAGATATAGATTGTATATGGCTGTTTATAAAGTTAAGGCATACATTGATATATATATATATGTAATTGCCCAACTGTTTGGGCAATGGTCAAAAGCAAGACAGTTGTACCAGCCATGGACTCAGTGTGTGTCTACTCTGAGTGTCATCCCTTTCGAGAGTAGAGGTTGCTAACATTGCATGACATAAGTCTAGAAGTCTGAGGTTATTCATGCACGGTCTCACAGTGATCCACAAGAAAAGCCATGATGAAAGAAGCAATGAGAACATTACACACACACACACACACACACACACACACACACACACACACACACACATATATATATATAATGTTAAGAGTTAATGTTATATATGTTTATATATGTTATAATATGCTATAATGTTAAGAATAAGAAGCAATGAATTAATACATTGAAACATTAGGTATACTCAGAGTCTCAAAAAAGTCACCAGGGCATTTAACAAGGTAAAGACAAAGTAAACATTAGGGACTGTCAACAAAGCAAGATTGGTGGAGTTCCTTGGATATAAAGAAGGAACAGGTTTATGATCTGGGATGAGTCTAATAATGTAAGATGTTCTTTAAGGAAAATAACTAAGGAAAAAGTTGTTCTTAGTAGAGAAAGGAAAGGCTTTGGTAGCAGAGTAATGAGAGCAGTTAGCCACGATGCAGAGGCCCAAAGCACAAAATAAGAATTTCCCTTTATTCTATCCTAGACTCCAATGGGGAGCCTCAGAGTGGAGGGCTGGGTTGAAAGCCAAGCAAAGCCAACAGCCCTTCCCCAGCTCGATCTCTGCACTGTGCTATTTCCTCCCCCTGGTAAGTTTTCCTCCCCTTGTTTTCAGGATCTATGACCAGGTTCAGACAGCAACACCTCTTCAAGGCTTTCCCAGCACACAAGCAGAACCAACCATACTTCTTGGACTTAACAAGGCTTTTCTCATTGCCTCTAATGTCACAAACACCACCAAAACTGTCACAGCCCTTTCTTCATGCACACCAACTCATTCTCCAGAAGCATCCCCCACCTGGAATTAAAACATGCAATCTTCACATTGATTCTGGCAGTTAGTTACCATGACTGATCCCTTCTGTATATAAGGAAAGTGGCCCATGGTGAAGTAAGGCAGCCTATTTAAAACAGTAGCTTATAAGTGTTAAAGCCAAGAGCTGGTAGATCTTTTCTCTTTAAAGAAGTTCTAGGGATGGAACCCAGGACTTTTTACATGCTAAACATGAACAGGGCCACTGGTCTACAGCTTCATCCATCCCTTTTGCATAAAAACTAAATCCTGGACTTTGAATTTCACACATTTTCTCCCAGTCCTCTTCCTTTCTTAGTCAACCCAGGGTTCTACTTTGTGTTCGGTTATCTTGCTTCCCATTCAGTGACATATCCTGAAGAGCAGAGGCCAGGGTCCTATACCATGTCTTTTTTGGGATACCTTTTTTAGGTGATATCTTTATCACAATTGGACTGGGCAGATACAGATTTTTAGAGAAAACAATGTAGACATGAAGTGTTCTGGTCATTGAACACATCAGTTGCCTGGGTCATTCTCATGACAATAGTGCTAACTTTAGCCTTCATTTGGGTAAGATGGCTACACTTGGTGGAATTAAGTGGGGCTCTAGGGAGATCTATCAGAGCAGAAGGCTCAACTGTTTGGGCCATGGTCAAAAGCAAGACAGCTGCACTAGCCATGCACTCAATGTGTTTCTACTCCGAGCTTCATCCCTTTCGAGAATAGAGGTTGCTAACACTGCATGACATACAGTCTAGAAATCTGAGGCTATTCGTGTATGGTCACACTGTGATCCACAAGAAAAGCCACTATGAAAGAAGCAGTGAGGAAGGAGGTGGGGATGGAATGTCATCGACTCACGAGCAAGCATGTGGGTCTAAATAAGCCCAGAACACTCAGCTAGCATGATGTTAACTTGAAGGGCTCAGAGAATACAAGCTGAAGAGAGCAACAGGAACAATTAAATTGGGATATGAGATGGAGACAGAGCTTTCATCAAGAGTAGATTAAAAAAACCAGGGAAGTAAAATGATAGGATATGGCTATAAAGGAAACATATCAACTAAATATGAACTATCAGTAACATCTAAGGTTCAAGATCTTTGTTCACTGTTACCCTGGTAAGTGTGATGGGGTGAGATTGAGAAGAGATGGGAGAGAAATTCTAGATAGTTCTTACATAGAACTTGGCCTGAGAAGATGCACATCTTAAGAAGTCAACAGGAAAGGTGTGAGGATGGGTGGGCAGACAGGGGACGGGGAGAAATGGAGACATGTCTATTCTATGTCATTCATAGGAATTGGCTGGTATTCCACTGTGAGCAAGGAACAGGGCACCCAATCCAATGCCTTTGGGGTCCCTGCTGCAAGCAGAGAATGGCTCATCTTCCTACAGAACACGGGACATTCCTTTATTCCTGGACTACTGCAAGGAGAACTTAATAGCCCAGCTCCTTCACTTAAAGTGCGATATTAACTTAGGAAAGAAGAGAAACCTGTATTTATTTCCTGATTTTGGCCTTAGGAAGAACATGCTTTGGGACACAAATGCAGTGGAAGAAAGCAGAACAATCTATAGTTTGGTTGTAAGGGGAAACATAATCAATATTTAGGAGCTGAGGAAATGGCTCGGGGGAAGGCTCGGGGGAAGAGTGCTTACTCCGCAAGCATGAGGGCCTGAGTTCGGATCCCCCACAGCCACATCAAAAGCAGGAATGGCTGTGTATGCTTTGTAACTCCAGCTCTAGAAAATGGACACAGGAGAATCAGCTTAGCTGAGCAAGTTTTCAACTCAGTGAAAGACTTCTTGATATCCTGCTGTGGCTTTTACATGTATGTGCATGGGTACACACACACACACACACACACACACACACAGAATTACAATTTGTTAAAAAAAGAATTATTAAGAGCAAAATTAGGGAAACTACAGACCAATTATACTGTACCATGCATGTCATATATACATGCATGTACAAAGGCACACACACATATATGAATGTGTGTTAAGGAGATCATACATGTTTATTTGAAAATGAAAAGCTTGATAAATATAAAAAGCTATTAACAGAAATATATAAAGAACAAATGTAAATTGTTAATAAACAAAAGTTATTAAGAAATATTAATAACTGCAGGTGTTTAAAGAGTTGTTAAGGAAATAAGGACACAAAAATTAAACTTCTTAGAGTTAAAAGAAATACACATTTAAGAACTAAAATGGATATTTTCCTATTTACTATTGCACACATACAAATATTTCCACACTTACAGATAAGTAATTTTAAAGCTGAAGTAAAGGTTTATTTTAAAAAGAGATCTGCCGACAACAAGAAGTTGGGGAAGCCGTGACAAGATATTAGGAGTATCGTGTGTGACCTTCAAAAATGACGTTCGGAGAGTTAATGAGAGCATGTAAAATGTGTGTAACATACAACTGACAAAAGGCAGATGAAAACTGTGCATATCACATCCAGTGTTCAAGACACACGACACTTATACAGCAATCCTGGATTTACCCACAATAAGGAGCCAAATATACTTCAAGGAGATCAACGGGGGAAAAACCACAGGTGCGTGGTCCATTTTTAAGGCCAGCCACTCAGTTCTACTGATGAAAGAAGTTTAAATGCAGTGGAAAGCGTGACCATGGCATTACCTTGACAGTGTCTGTGGTCCGGCGTGGGGCTGTAGCCCCTGTGGCAGGAACACATGTAAGAACCTTCGAGGTTGGTGCAGGAACCATTAGTGCAGACCCTGGGCTGCTGGCACTCGTCCACATCTTGCAAGACGTTGCGTAATGGAAAGAAACAAGAAGAGAGGAAAAGAAAACATGAGTCAATGAATCAAGCTTGATTAGAGATGGGAAGAGCAGACCTCCGGAGGACCAAGCGAATTCTTGGACTTCTGAGGTAGTCCTGACAAGAAGCAGCAGCCGTGCTTCGGAGTGAACCGTGGTTCTGTGCTTCAGGCACTTTCTAAATACAACGAAGACGGGACCAAATGAGCTGTAAACAAATCAAAAAAGCATGGAGGGCCTGTTGTAAGTGAGGGTGGGGATGGTAATTTTAGGACAATATGTCCTGCAGAAAAAAAATCTCTAGAGAAAGAGGTGGGGATCATTCTGGGAGTTGATGGATTCAGGAAGATGGGAGCGCCTTTGGAAACAAAATCTGTGACTCAGGGCCTAGAAAGGTACCCCTGGGCTATAACTGAAGGAAGACAGTCATACACACCACCACAGGGCATGAATTGGCATGGTAAGACCAATCCCGGGCTGCTTCTTCAGAGGCTAATTGGGCAGCTAGAAGGGAGCCTGCAGATTCGACAAACAGAGGCCACAGTCATAGTAGCAGCTACTACTTATGGCACTGCATATGGGCACAGAATGTTCTCTATAACGGTAGCAAAATTAACATGGGACAAACATTTCAGAGAGGAAGGAGCTGATACTTAGGGAAGTTCAGTATCTTGCCCAAGGTTACAGGGTTAGAAAATGTTGATGATTCTGGGGCTGGAGTTAATGGTTTAACATGTTCATCCAGAGGACCCAGGTTCAATTCCCAACATCCACATGGCAGCTCACAGTTGTCTGTAACTCCAGTTCCAGAGGATCAGATGCCCCATTCTGGTCTCAGATGATACCAGACCCACACATGGTATACATACATACATGCAGGCAAAATACTCAGACATATAAACTAAAATAAAATTTTAAAAAGAAAGGAAGAAAATAAATGGCAGTTCTGAGATGTGAATCCAAAGCTCATTTAAAAAACAAAACAAAACCCTGTAACACGTTTCTGTCATGGGCAAACTTAAGTCCTGTGAAAAAAAACAGAGAGCAGGTGAGTTCGAGTTGCTTTTAATTATTTGCTAACCATATTTATAATGAAAATAATTGTTGGAGTTTTCACTGGTTTCATTTACCAATCATCCATTGAGTTCTTACTCAATGCTTGCTACTCAGAAGGAAGAGGCCTGGGGAGAAGGCTCAGTTGGTACAGTGTTTGCCATGCAAGTGTGAGGACCAGAGTTTGGAATCTCAGAACCCATTTAAATGGGCACGGTGGCCTCCTGTCATCCCGGCACTCAGGAGGCAGAGACAGGGAATTCCTGGAAAAAGTTGGTTAAGCAGACTACCAAAAATTGCCAGCCCTGGGTTCAGTGAGAGACCCTACCTCAATATATAAAATCAGCCTTGACTGCTGAAGACTCCTAAGGTCAACCTCGGGTTTCCACATACATGTGCACACACCCATGCTCACATGTACATGTGAATGTGCATATACACCAAAAGCCAGTTGTGAAATTCTGTGTCCCATTTGAATGTTCTTAGGTAAATCACTCACGGTTGTTGTGGGAACCTACACGTGTGTAGCATCAATAATCAAGAAGGAAAACCCTCAGAACTGCTAAAACGCCACACGTCACTTTAATTTAGTCAAAGTATTATTAGCCTATAACTTAATCAAAATACCTTTTTTAAGATTTATTTTTATTTTAAATATTGTGTGTGTGTGTGTGTCTGTATGTGTGAGGGCATGTGTACATGAGTAGCCCTCTTCTCTGCTGAAATTGGAGTTATAGGCAGTTATGAGCCACCCAAAATGGGTACTGGAAACTGAACTTAGGTCCTCTGCAAGAACAGCGTGGGCTCTTAGCTTCTAAGTTATCTCTCCAGCCAAATCAAAACATCACAATCACTAAGGCTCTTAAATACATTTATTCCATTTTTCACTGTTCACTAAATAAGTGAAAATACCATTGTCTATCCTCTGAGGGCAGCATGCCAGCAGCCCGGCACAGATTTTGCCTTCATTTAGCAACCCACAGCTTTGATTACTCTTATGTTCATTGCATTTTAAGAAGACTGTTTTCTTTCTTAAGAGAGAACTCAGAAAGCAAGTTAGACTAAAACACAGCAGAGGCACATCTGGGAGTGTGCATTCCATGTGCGGACTGAGGAAGAAGCCATTGGCATTGCCCATGGAGGAGCTCAGTGTTGCTTTAAAAAAAACAACCCTAATTACGGTGCACTAATCTTTGCTTCTGACAACAGCAAATAGTACTTCCAGGCCGCCTCATTACCCATCCTTTCTTTGCTTGTGGGAACCTACTTTGGTAAACACTGAGAGCAAACAACTTGAAAGAAGATGCCAAGAGTTGGGTCCAAAGTAAATAGTGGAACAGAACAAGCCTAGACGCAGGGCATGTAAAATTCCAGACGGCAGCAAGAGAATGTCATGTCTAGTATCTGGTTTGGTTTCAAAAATGTTAACAAGTTCAGAAATGTATGGACTCTCTGTTTAATTATTCATGTCCCAGCAAAAGTGATTTACAGAGCTATCGAACGTAACAGCAGAGCCTGTTCCTATGGCCATATTTTATTTAAATTGCAGACACTGCAGATTGCCATGCATGGGGTCCTTACAAAGTTGACTTTTCTTTTTTAAAGCTACCACCATGATTAATGATGAAGCAGAATGCTGTGTAATATCTAGGACCTTTTCCTATGTTGATCCTTTTCTTTACTTATTACAGACAGAATTGCACAAAACTAGTCATTTCCATAGTCAAACCAGTTAGAGTCGAAGGGGTGCATGGCCTTGATGGAGATTAACCTCTGGAAGGAATGACATGCAGCAAAATATCCCCCAAGGAATTTCTACAAATAAGGAAGGTAGCTACAGAGCAGCACCCGCCCCCAACACACACACACACACACACACACACACACACACACACACACACGAGAGAGAGAGAGAGAGAGAGAGAGAGAGAGAGAGAGAGAGAGAGAGAGAGAGAGAGAGAGAGAATATGCTTGACTGATACACGAAGAACAAAGCAAACTCCATAATGTATCCCAAGGCCAAAACTGACCGCACACTGCCTTTTCTTTATGGTGTTTCCTACATTATCCTATGGTGCCACCAAGCACTCCAAGGCTCATGGCAGAAACCTAGCGTCATCCCTTCTATACGCCCCCTCTCCCTCTATCTCCACATTCTATGATTGCTGAGCTATTTCGACCTACTTCCGAGGTACCGCTCCAGTATATCGATTTCATTTCATTTCATTATTTCATTTCCGTGACTCCCATTTTTCTTCTCCCCTGGACTGCTGTCATCATTTTAAAATTCAGTTTTTAAAAGACTCGCCATCTCTACTCCATTATCTAGCTTGTAGCCAGAACAAAGTCTCTAAAATGCAAGTCTGAGCAATCATTTGCTCATATACTGCATCATTTTTCAAAAGTGTCCCGTATTTTTAAATTTAGCCAAGGACAAAACAAAAACAAAAACAAAAACAAAAAACAAAAACATGTGGACCTTGGTGATATCAGAAGTTTAAGGCCCCATACATATTTCTAACCTTTGGGATAGTCTCCCACCAATATACCACAGGAAGCGAGATAGACCCTATGAAGCCATCATCTGCCCTTAACCAATGGAAAGAGACAGTCATGTCTTTGGTTTCCCACATTAGAGTTCAAGGCTCATGTTACTACAGTCTATGGGTCATATAGAATATGCATACTACCCAAAAATTTCCAATGCATAATGAGTTCAAACAGCCTCAGTTTCTTATCTCAGATGGGAAATTTATCAAGGAAAAAAAAAAAAACAAAACCTTAGACAGATGGGTTCCACACTCCACAATTGGCTGTTAGGGTGTACCAACCTAGTGTCTACCATTCACTGAACTACACTGAACTTCGCAGAGTAGGAAAATGGCAGCGGTTTACAAAGTCAGACTTTACGGCTGTCACAGCTCAAAGATTTATGCATCCATCTTATTATGCAACCACCAGTTCCAAATTGATCCTTATCATCTACAGTGTCCTGAGAGACTGAGAAATGCCTAGTTCAAAACTCAGGATGCCAGGGCAGCAGGATGTGTTGTGTGAGTCCTCTAACAACCCGGTGATGATTTCTTCCTCCTGAGCTCTGACTGGCTCTTAGAACAGCCCTTCCTTTTACAAACCGTCCACGCCTTTGTTTGAGTCAAACATTGTGCGGTTCTTCATCAGGATTGACAGGCAGATTGGTGGCGGATACCTCCGCAATCCCACCTCCTTTCCTCTTTCTGAGGAAATGAAGACATGCACCTCCCTCAGCCCCGCAGGCAACTTTCAGGTCTCCACAACTTCACAAAGATGTCTCCCAGCAGGCTAGCAATCCCACCTTGCTAATTCTCACTGCCTGGCAATGTCATCCATGTGAGTCAGGAATCTCTTTTGAACTTTCCTAATATCCTGGGAACAAGCCCCCATGGCCTCAAATCCCTCACTGTTGGGCATGAACTACCAGGTGCAGAGGGACTGAGGAGGCTGGGAGGCTGTATCTGCCCAGTCATGTTCTTCTTGCTCTTACACATCACCTGTCAGTTCCTTGGAATTGGCTCGAATTTGTCCCAGAGCGGTAATTTACATGCATTATTTCCTGTATTTTCAAGGAGATGAATCTGTCAACAACATGAGGCAATCATTTCTCTGAAGCCATCCAACCACAATTAATTCCTTAGTCACCCACATAGACTTCAGGCAATGACATCCTTTTGAACTAAGAAAAAAGCATCATATTCCAGTAATACAGCCACATACATGGGGAGGCTAATCACCCCCTCACCCAAATGTGTCCTAACTGTAGTGCCCCCTCAACTATTCTCCATGTGTAATCCTTCACAGGAAGGATAGGAGAATGTATCTGACAGCCAATCAAGCCTGGAGAAATGAGAGACAGATGTTGATTGTGCCAACATGGCGAAACCATCTCAGCTGTACTAAAGGTGCAGTAAATCCCAGGATCTGAGGCCCCCTGTCAATTCTGATGAAGTTAAAAATACGAAACAGCAAGCTGCTGACAAAACCCTGCTACACAATCGACAGAGAACCACTTTTTTTTTTTCTCTTCAGAACTTGGAAGGAGCCAAGACTCTCTACTTCCTATACCAACAGCCAAGGATGACCTCAGAAAAATCAATCCCAAACTGCATCTAGTCACAGGCTTCCTATCTTACTGTCCAAAGGAAGACTACACTTTAGGAAAACGCTACTATAGTTGAGGGTGTTGCAGAACTACCATCGCTAATTCCAGAACCTCTGAGCCATAACTAGCACCGTTTACAAAGGCTGACTCCAGCCCATGTAGCTTTTTCCTTCTATGAAAAATTGAATTCCCTTATTGTTTCTTTTATATTTCTTTGTCTGTTAATTTTCTTTCATGTAGAGGAGGGGCACACAAGATTTTATACAGATGGAAACACTGGATTCGGAGAGAAAAGACCTGGGATTTTGTTTTCATTCTTTTACTTACTACATGTGGCTCCTGGTAAGCTGAATAACCTGTCTGAGAATCAATTTCTGTTTCCATCCCACGGGTTGCTTGCTATGAAGACCAAGTGAGAAAATCAAGTGAAAGTTCCCCAACAACTACCTACATAAAGAGAAGTTTTTATTCTTGTCATACAGCTGTGGTTTCTGCATCCAATAGTAGAAACTTTTTCCCCCAAGGAGGTGAAATAATTCTATATCGAAAACAATAGAACACTAAAGAGAAAAATGGAAGAAGACAGCAGAAGATGGAAAGACCTCCCATGCTCGTGGGTTGGTAGAATTAACACTGTGAAAACAGCCATATTTCTGAAAGCAAACTGCATATTCAATGCACTCCCATCAAAATTCCAATGACATGTTTTTTTTTTTTTTTTTTTACAAAACTAGAAATACATTCTAAAATTCATATGGAAGTGCAAGGGACCACAAATAACCAGGTCAATCCTAAGCAGAAAGAGCAATGTGGTAGCTACCGACAATATCTGATCTCAAATTATACTACAGAGCCAAAGTAACAAAACTGGTACTAGCGCAAACATAAGCAGACCAATGCTCTAGAATAGAGAGCATTGAAATGACCCATGCAACCACATCCACCTAAATTTTGACAAAGGTGCCCAAAAAAATATATTGGAGAAGAGAGCCTCTTTAAGAGTGTTGGGAAAACTAGCTATTTGTAAGTCAAAGAAGGAAACCAGATCTTTATCTCAATTAAAAATAGATCAAAGACTTTCATGTAAGACCCGACACTCTGAAACTGCTAAGAGAAAACATAGGAAATACATTTCAAGACATAGCATAGCCAGAGGTTTCCTGAATAGAACCCCAAAAGCACAGGCAACAACTCCCAAGAATTGACAAGTCATATTCCATAGAATGATCGGGATTCAGTATAGCAAAAGAAATAATCACAAAAATAGACAAACTATAGAATTCTGAGGGGAAAAAATCTTTGCCAACCATACATCAGACATGGGATTGATTCCTAGAATACATAAAGAACTACAAAAATTAAACATCAAAACACAAGTCATCCAACCAACAAATGGGGCAATGAAATGGATAGACAGTTCTGAATAGAAACACAAATGGCCAATAAATATTTGAAAAAGTGTCAATATTCTTAGACACAGGGTAGATACCAAGTAAAACTGCCTTGAGATTCCATCTCACTAGCTATCAAGAAAAGAAATGACAATCAAATCTCTCTCTCTCTCTCTCTCTCTCTCTCTCTCTCTGTGTGTGTGTGTGTGTGTGTGTGTGTGTGTGTGTGTGTGTGTGTGTGCACATGGGACCATGAGAGGGGAGGAAGAAATCTTAAGAGAAGGACAAGGTGGTTGGGGGATTAATTAGTTCATATTAGAAAGTTCATATAGCAGAGGGAGAGTTAAAAAAAAAAAAAAACTACATGCTATGGGCTTGAAGAAGCCAAAGAGTGCACAGTTACACAGAACATGTGACACAGTTTATTTAACATAGCACTGCTGTGTTTGTATTTCAGGACAATGGTAATAATGAGGCAATATTGTTGGGGAGTCATATTTATGGACCCAATCATATGTCAGACCACATGCTTCATATTGCTTATTTAATTCTGGTGACAGGTCATCCAAAGCTGTTTCAATCCTTCTTTGGTACATTACAGATAACGAAAGTAAACTTCAGGGAGGTTACACGGCCCAACGCACACCTAATCTCAGAGATACTGACTGTACCTATAAATAACGAACTGTCGGGGTAGTCCCTAGGGAACGGCTTTCATCAGGCTAGCCGTGAGCGAAGCCTGTAAATGGATGGCCTACCAGGCTGCCTTCCCTTATAAGAGGTCCTGGTTTAAACGGCCAGCTGGAACTGGCTATCAGCCAGAATGATGAAACAGACATTAAAGTCAGGACCAGCTTGGCAACAAGGGCAGGCTGAACACCAGGTCCAAGCAGTGCAGCGCCCAGCGATGAAAGGGGTCACTGGAGAGGACTGAAATAGACAGCTCAAGGAGTAGCTATGGATACAGAAAAGGCAAGGGGAGCTGACGGAAGACACCGAAGAATGATGTGCTAGGTAGAGCGTGGACCCCAGGGATGTCTCAAGTGGACAATAAATGGTAAAGAATGGAGAACTATGTGCCCTGAGCCAAACAATAGGAAAAAAGACAGCCTCCCACCCCAGATGATACCTCCTGATGTTTTATCTGTTTTGACACAACTTCTGTTCTGATTCATGAGCCAGAGGGCTGCATTGATAGGTAGCATCAGATTATACTGTATATACACAGGCCGGTCATGAATGACCTACACAAGTTCAGCCTTTACTCAGACCCAATCCCCAAATTACAAAACAAATCCTCAAGAATATTAGGGCTGGCCAGGCAGTGGTGGCGCACGCCTTTAATCCCAGCA
>CABHPR010135770.1:14611-39354 GCA_902168415.1 Peromyscus melanophrys | reverse complement strand
GTGTGTGTGTGTGTGTGTGTGTGTGTGTGTGTGTGTGTGTTTATGGCATGATGTATGTGAGAGTGTGCATGTGTTGTTCAGGAGACTATCTCTCAGTTCGCTTCTGCTACTGTGGGTCCTGGGGGTTCAACTCGGGCAGTCAGACTTGTAGAGCAAGTGTCCCCCAAGCCCCCCTCCCCTGCCTTTTCTTTTTTCTTTCAATTTTTGAGATAAGATCTAAATTGCACAGAAGAGCCTTGGACTCACTCTGTAGCCCAGGAAGCCCTTGTACCTTCAGTCCTCCTGCCTTAGCCCCTGAGTAGCTGGGATTACAGGCCTGCACCCCCAGTCAGCGGCCACCCTGTAGAGTGGGAGCAAGGGCTGCAGGGCTGAAGTAGCTGCTGAGAAGGGCCGTGGTCATGTGAGCTCTCATAGTGCAGGGGTCTCTAGGGCCATGCAGCCAGCCAAGTTCAAACCCCCGATGTTCTGTGTGTCCTTAGGTCAATTAGTTAACATTTCTGTGCCTCAGTCTCTTCATCTGTGACAAACGGAAAATGACATTATCTCAGGAGTCGTTTTGAGTGTTGAACCCTTGCTGGATGTTTCGAGAGTGTGGAAGCTGCACTCTGCATTTTAGCTACTGTTGGTGTTGCTTCGGTGTCTGTGGGTGACACTCTTGTTGTGACTCCTCCTCTGAGTTTGAGTGGGGCACTTGGAACAGCCCATCTCGTCTCAGGAGAGCAGGGCGGTCCTCCTTTAAGAAGAGCCACAAGCTGGGAGCACATACTTATGCTATACTCACCAGTAAATCGTTCAGTGGTCTGCAGAGCCTGGCCTCCTGCCTTGCATTCTGTATGGGAGAATTCATAGGTGTGTCAGGAGTGTGTTGGTGCCGGGAATATAATGCTCCCCTCACCGCCTGCTGCAAACGAGGGGCAGCAGTGAGATGGTGAAGATGCTCACAGCTGATCCTGGTGACCTGAGTTTGATTCCCAGGACCCACATGTTGGAAGGAGAGAAGCGACTCCCCATGGTTGTTCTCTGACCTCCACACATGCACTGTAACATGTGTCAGTCACCCAATAACAAATAAATAAACAAACAAAAAATGAATGAAAATAAAGCAATCCATGTGTAGGGGAAAGTTCAAGCCATGGCCGCGACACCTGCCACTGTTTTAGCTGTCTTCAATCACCGAGCTTCCTGGAGGTCCTAGTGTCCCAGCCCATGTCACAGGTGAGAAAAGCAAGTCTCTGAGCTATCCTGTGGTGGAGGAGACAGATGAGCAGACTAAATACCCACAGCACTGAGCCATCCCCCCTCTTTGCCCTGGGTTGTCTGAGTTACCTTTGTCATGAGGATGAGGAGAGGGCGCCCAAGGACTCCCTTTCATGACTCAAATCTGGACTAGAAAACCTGGAATGCTCAGAAAGTTGCAACCTTAGGGCAGCGGCACATCCTTGTGCACTTTACAGTTTGGAAAGCATTTCTATGCTGTTCAACTGCTGATTCTGCGAGTACTTGCTCAGGATTCCAGTGAGGGTGAGGAGCCAGCAGGGACAGACAGAGGACATTAGGGCCAGTATCGGAGACTATGGGGGTCCAGCCCCTTGATAGTCCCCTCCCAGGGCCCGGGAAGAATCTACAACCAGCTGATAATTAATCTTTGATGAAAAGAAATGAATCTATGTACACGAAAGTCTTTGTCCATACACTTTATTATTCTGTGTCAGTTCTCTCTACAAGCTTCTATTCTCTTTTAGCTCCTTTCTTGCCTGATTTCTCTCCATATTCATCTACTGCTCCCTCTAAATTCTATCTTAATTCTCTCGTCTTAATTCTGCCTCATCTGGTCCTTCTCATCTCGTTCTTTCCCAGCTAGTACTTCCCCATCTGCCTCTTCCTCATCTTCCATCTCGTCCACATGTTCTCTCTGGTCAAAATCCTCCTTGTCCCTCTCCGTTCTCCGTCTCTCCATTCCCCAAGTCTCTCAGGAGTTCAGTTATAAACCCAAGCCATAGCAATCCCCTGGTCAAGCAAGGTCACCAGGCTTGAATTCTGCAGGGTCATAAAGGTAGGTAAGAATTTTCCTCAGGCAGTGACCACCAGGCTTCCAGGGTCAAATGGAGGGGTGATAAGAATCACAAAGAGGGGCAGTAATTGTTAATTATCATTTGCAACCCAAAAGGGAAGTGACTAATGAATTAACTAAAGTCTAAATTCGGGTAATATCTAAGAAGAGGGATCTTATGTGCTTAACTATAACCTTAAACGTGATTGGTAGAAAATGTTAAGAATCTAAGTTTCCAGGTCAATGGGAGAAAATAAATTGTCTTCTTTTTTCCTGTGGCTCCTATCTGTCCAAGCTATCTGCCATTTTTCTGCAGGGTGGGGGAAAGTGTGCTCGGTCACTAGGCAACCTGTGTACAGCTAGATGCCTCTGGTGATAGTTAAAGGGAGACCTGGAACTAGAGGTAAGGTTTGGGAAAGGAGGTAGTTAAGCTTAATTGGCACATCTGCCAGGCCTTCTCAAATGGGTAGCCTGGTTGCTTAAGTCTGTTCTTAGAGAGTACAGAGGTATCTCTGATAAGGTACTTTCCTCCATCTGGGGATGGACCTGTCTGGATGCTGCCAATGATGATAATTACAGGGAGGCTTGAACTGAGTTTCTGGCTGAGCATAGCGTCAGCGCAGAAGGTTATCTAAATATTCCAGGAAGTGGTTAGGTAAGGAGTTAGAGGTCTATAAAGTTAGTAGGGCTGTAAGAAAGAAGGGTCCGAGCTAAATTGTGTAAAGCTGTTACTTAACGTCCACCTGACCTAGGTGGTGTCTCCTTGTGGAATTTACCTTAAATCAGGAGACTTGCATGTGGACTGTTATTACTGTTAGTCCTTGAAAGTGACTAAGGGAGATATCTGATTCCAGAGGAAGCCTTTCCTGAGGCTGTTCTCCAAATACCTGGAATGTGTATGTCCAGAGAGTGATCAGTCCACACTGTTAGCCCTTCTTAGGGAAAAATCAACTGGGAAAACTATGAAGGCACACATGATTTTCATAACAGAATACAGCTGATGTATAACAAGCCAAATAACACCAAAAGCCCCTTGGAATTTGGCTTCGTCTGGAGGAATTCCTTGACCCCTCCAGGTAGTGACTTTGCCATAACCAGCTGAGTTCTTATGATATATTCCTGTGGCCTGCAGCAGGCCAGGAGTCTGTTTTCTGTGCCAGACTTCAGGTGAGCAACTCTCCTAGAATACCTCAGACTCCTCACTGGCTCCCTGGGGAACGTAGGGTATGCCAAGGGCTTGAGGCAGGGCCTGGCATGTGGTTGGCTCTCAGTGAATTAATGGCTATCGTTATGATTGTGCCTTTAAAGAGGGGCCTGAAGAAGTGAGGTTTTCTTAAGACTCCACAGGGAACAGCAGGAAGGACCTGAAGCTCCTAGAGTGTGGAGCAGGGTCACACTGCTTACAGGTGGTGGCATTGGACTGAGAGCTCAGGGCTGCAAAGCCACTGTGCCATGTGCCTTGAGACCAGCATGTGAGCGAGAACAGGCCCCAGCTCTGACCTAGGGTAGAGTGTGGCAGGCCTCAGCCACACCTGGAGCTGTTCTGGGTGGTCATGGAAGAAAGAAAGATGATGTCAGTGCTGGGAGTCTCTGACCATGCTCCTCTTGGGAAGCCCCTCATAGATGATCTTCCATCTGGTTTCCAAGGAGGTCCCTATTCCAAAGGCAAACTTTCTTGCTGGCCAGAGGCCAAAGGTCAAGGCCAGTTCAGAGCTGCAGAATGAGTCAGTAGTAGATTCTTGGGATCAAGAGTTCAGGCAGCTGCTCATTTTCTGGGATGAAGAGCCTTGTCCCTCTGAAGGCCCCCGCCTTTGTTAAAGGATGTGATGAGGAGACCACAGACCTACTCTGTGACCTGTCTGCACCCTTGCACACAGGAGAAGCCTGAGGCCCTGAGAGGGGAGAGAGCTGGGCTGCTCTGTAAATGCAGAGGGGAGGCAGGACAGGAGGGGGATGCATGAAGTCTGCCACCTGAAAGGGGGATTCGGTCACTCCCTGGGGGGTACTCAGTCCCTTCCTCTCCTCACTTGGGTTCTCATCCTGCCCACCTGTGTGTTCATGGAGTCTCTTCCCTACACACCACTGAGTCCTCGGCACTCTATGAGGAGGGTTTGGGGCCCAGCTGGTGATGGGTAAAAGACCTTCAAATCAACTGGTGTCTTCTGGAGGCTGTATTGTGAGCGGCCTACACACATCCTATACCTGTCAGACTTTCACCCCCAAAGTTCCCTGCCAAACATCAGCCCTCCCCTGGTGGGTTCGGTCTGCAGGAAGGGACAGTTGTAAATGTCTGATAGCATTCACTCGGCCCAAATCAATCATGTTGCATGTCCTGAGAAGTGTGGGGAGTTCAAAGACTGTTCCTGGGCCCCTCTGCAAATAGCCGCTGAAAGCAGGATAAAGGAGTCACTTGGCAGAGAAGGCTGGCAGAGGCAGGGTGGCAGGAAGAGGACCCAGGCTGGTGAGCAGCCTGTGAGTCAGGTCCCTAGAAGCACGGTGCACGTGAGAAAACAGGCTGAGAGCAGGAATCTGGTTCTCTCAGACAGGGCTCCTGGTGTTGAGAGCAGAGGCTAGGCTTGCAACTAATCTGCCTGACTCCTCCAGTCCAGTGCATTTCACTGCAGCCCTGCCCTGAATGGGCAGGAAGCTGAGGTACTGAGGAAACTGAGGTACGGAGGGCTCTTTATGCCTCCTGCCAGAGCAGATCTGACTCTTCTCCTTGCTCTGCACCCTGGGCAGGGAAAGTGATCAGGCATGAAGGAATGTCTTCCTAAAGGCTTCCCCAGGCTTCCTACTGGCATGTGAGCTACTCTTGGGACACTTAAGAATCTGGAAGGTGATAAGGGTGAGAGGGTTTTGCAAATGTGAGGAGCAGCAGCGTGCACAAGGGCTTTGTGGCAGATTGCCCTCTGCAGGGAGAGACTGAGGGAGACTGAGAGCCCCAGCTCATAGTCTGCCTGGAGGAGGAGAGGCTGGGGGTGACCAGCATGTCACCTGCCAGACCTACTCCGGCCTCCACTACCCCCTGCCCTTGCTTCATAGAATGATTGAATTGTCCTGGCCTTTTCCAGTCTCCACTGAAACCACATGTGATTAACCATGAGCCTTCCACCCCCGACAGTTACAGAAAGTGGAGGAGCGAGCAAGACAATGTCCTCTGAGCCTGGGGCCTGGCCGGCCTCCCAGTTATCCCAGGAGAGGGGACTGCTCACCCCAAGGCTGCCTCATCAAGCCGCATTTAACCCACAATGCCTTGGTGACAGGCATGTATTAACCTCCTTTGAGTGGGCCAATTAGAGCTAATAGCTGGGGGCAGGGTGGTACTGAAGGGGCCCCCGCCTCAGCTTTCCTTGCATTTTGTAGCCTCTCTGAGGCTTAGCCTTCCTCCTGCCTGCCCCTGTCCATCCCTTTCTCTTTGCTCTGAAGACCTGCTGCTTTTCATCTAAGTCCTGTCCCTGAAATGGGGGCAGTGATTTTTATTTATTTCTCTCTTCAGGCATCTGAAGTGACCAATTATCATCATTCATGAGGTGAACCTTTGGGTCTCCCTCTGAGAGGCAGAATTGGCCCTGTTTTACACCAAGGCACTGAGGCTCTCCACTGCTTGCCCGGTAACCCTTTCTGCTGGGTCCCACTTCCTGGGTTCTGTTTTCTTGTTTACACAATGGAGTGTTCGGCCAAGCGACCCTAAGGGCCATGCTGAGTCTCGGGTGGCATACTTTCTTCCAGTTGCTGCAGCTTACATACCTTTAATGGCTTAAGGCCACGTTCATTTCCCTCTCTCGGTTCTGTAAAAAACCTGTGGCTTAGCTGGGTTCACTGCATAGGGTCTCACTGGTCTAGGGTCAAGGTATCAGTGAGCAGGTACCTTCATCTGGGCGTGGGTGCTGGGATTCCAGATGTGAGCCACCATGTCTGACAAGTTCTCAGTTTTAAAGACCTGTGTGGTTGATCTGGCCTATACAACTCTGTGGGCCCCAGAGGAGCCTATACTGCCATCCTGCCTAGGCCAAGGATTCACGCCCAGCCTCAGTGTAAAATACAACAGTCCAAAAGGTCTCTCTTTGTGCTGGTCTCCCTGCATCAAGACTCATCTGAATCCCATCATTTAAATCACTGAGACTAGGCCCAGGTGAGGTGCTGGGCCTAAGCCATAGTGGGCATAATTCTTGTCTCCCAAAGGGAGTGATGGCCAGTCACCAATGTTCCAGTCCAAAGAGAAGGTAGAAGACACAGTGCAGTCAGATGATCCAGGGTGTAGTCAGACAGTCCTACCTGAGATTCCCCTGCAGCCTGCCCCGAGAAGTGAGGAACAGTCTCCCAAGCACCCAGTCCCTCTTCATCTCAGCAACCAGTATTAGCTGTAAGCAAACCACTTGCAGGCTGACCTGTACTGGGACAGTATGGCAGCATGCTCCGTGTCTGACGGCCCTAACTTCATTGACACACAGCAGAAAGAATGCAGGCAGGAGGGAGTTGGATGCTTGTGATTTGAAGAGGTTTTGTGCCTGTACCAAGGAGGCCTGGCTTTCCAGCACCTCCCCTCCTGCTCAGTACCAGAGTAAGAAGACCTCAGGGATATTCTATGTCACTTCCTAGCTGGCAGCTAAGGGAATTCTCCGAGTCACGGTCTCTTCAGCTAGGAAGTGGCCATGTGGCTGTAGAACTTGAGGGCTCACTATGAGGATCAGATGGGACAATCATGGAGGGGAGGGCATCTGTGGTCCCGATATTATTTACTGTTAGTGGCTATGGCCTGAGCCCTGAGATGTCATCTATGGGTCCTGGAAGGCTGGTTGCCATGAGGATAGATCGTCTTCTGGGGAGTCCTGTGACAATCTGATTAACAGACCAAGACATGGAGGAGTGGGCATAGCCCAGGGTCACAGTTGGGATAGTCCAGTAGGGCATCAAGCCAGCCAATTTGGTGCAGAAAACATTTTAAATACTTTATAATAGGTAGTGTGTGGTCTGGCAAGCTGGCTCAGTGGGTAGAGGCCCTGGTGTGTAAGCCTGATGCCCGAAGTTTAATCCCAGATCCCACAAGGTAGTTGGAGAGAATTGACTCCCGGAGTTGTCCTCTGACCTCCATATGTCCATACGTGTGCCATGGAGTTGACACTGTGCACGTGCGTACCCAGCTTCTTAGGTATATACATCCTTTCCCTTTGTTCTAGACACTAATGGAGACAGAGGCATCCTGGATACGCTTTCTGGAGCTGACAGTCACTGTAGAACTCATTCCTCATTAGGCCACATAGCCCTGCCCTGTTCTTTTTAGCGACTGCCTGGAGTCTAACATTGACTTAACTACCCATGGCTATCTACTTGTTTCCAGGCTGACACTGCCCTAAAACACCTCAGTTAACGCTTTCCAGTGTATTTGTCCACATTGAAAAGTGTGTTTGGATTGGGACTGGTGGTTACTAGGCGAAGCTGAGACACTGATCACAGTCCTGTCTGGGCTACAGAGTGAGTTCAAGGCCAGCCTGAGCTACGCAGTAGGACATTGTTTCAGAACTTTAAAGAAAACTAAAACAAACAAAAAACCTTAAAGGGGCTGAGGATGTAATGTGTCAGTGATGGGTGTTTTACCTAGCGTTTTTGAAGCACAGGGTTCCACCCCCAATACCTAACATACAAAGTGTATTTGGAGATGAACGTGAAAAGCAGCCACACCCACCATGTGTTCTTGTAGAGTGTGCACGTACATGGGACATTTAAGATGGACATGGCTGTGCCACGCATCCAGGGTCTTCACTGGTTTATTTCAACTGACTCTTTTGTCCGCCTGTGGTAGCGAACTCCCTATGACTGCTGTTCTTGCTTGTCAACTTGACACATCTGGGAAGAGGGAACCTTAGCTGAAAAATCACCCCCAACAGATTGGCCTATGGGCATGTCTGTGCGGCATTTTGTTGACTGCTAACTGAAGGACAAGGGCTGTATAAGAAAGTCCATTGAGCAGAAGCAGGAAGCAAGCCTCCAGTGTCCTGCTTTCCTCCAGGGTCCTGCTTCAGTTCCTGCCTCCAGGCCCCTGTCTTGGATTCCCTCCTTGGCTTCCCTCAATGCTGAACTAAAATAAACCCGTTCTTCTCCAAAGTGTTTCTGGCCTGAGTGTTTCATCACGGCAAACGAAAAGCAAACTAGAACACTTACTGAATTCGCAAACATCCTGCAGAGACTGGCCCTGGTGAGCTCTGTAGATGGACAGTAAAGGACCCCGCTTATGCTGGTGCCCCCTAAGATTCTAAGGGAGCTGAAAAGTTCCCTCTCTGGGTATACCATGCCTGTCCTAACATGACATACCACTCCTGTGTGTGAGACTGCGAATGTGAACAGTGCATGCTGCTGTCCAGAGCGCAATGCTTGGAGTGGTATCTGTGGCTACCTCCTGGTTTGTATGTTTTCTGGACTATGCCGTTTTACTGTTAGAGTGCAGATTCTTCTACAAGTTGGCTGTGGCACACTGCCACACAGCCAGCACAGCCTCAGGTACACACCGAGCAACGCATTGCCTAGAGTTCATGCTCACATTTTAGTGACTC
Source organism: Peromyscus melanophrys (assembly GCA_902168415.1). Taxonomy (NCBI): domain Eukaryota; kingdom Metazoa; phylum Chordata; class Mammalia; order Rodentia; family Cricetidae; genus Peromyscus; species Peromyscus melanophrys. Next base: position 30,756 of record CABHPR010135770.1, on the reverse strand, counting down.
TTTGCCAAGCTCAGCTTAGTGCCAGGTTCTCTCACAGCCTCTTCCTCGTGTCTTCATACAGATGCAGTTTTGCTATTCTTCAGAGTGTTCAAGTGAGCCCCTGCCTATCCTGTGTTTGGGCTGTCTCCACCAGCGAGACGGCAGGGTTGAGGGTGACCCATGTTGACACGATGTTTCTTAGAAGGGCTGATGACCAGTGACCACCTGAAGCTCAGTCGGGGCCTCCTGTGAGGGGAACTTTGCTACACCTAGATCATTCATAAGCAGAAAGACAGGGTGGCTTTAATCCCAGCACTGGGGAGGCAGAGGCAGGTGGGTCTCTGTGTGTTCAAGGCCATCCTAGTCTACATAACAAGTTCTATATTAGACAGGGCTACATATTAAGACCATGTGTCCCCACCCCACTAAAAAAGAAAAAGAAGAAAAAGACGATGACGACAGGGGAATTGTCACTGTGAGGCACTACCGTGTGTGTGCCAGATGGCCGTTCTCCATTTCTGGGTTGCCTCTGTTGCCACGGGGTTGGCGTGTGCTTAAGGATGCCAAGGCTGCTGGATTAAACCCTGCCCTGCCTTGGCTTTTGTGGAATCATGGGAGACTGATGCGCGGAGCTGGACTGTGTGAATAATTCATAATTTAGAGACACGGAAAGGATGGAGGGAGGAGATAAGCAGGCTTAGTTAAGGAGCGAGCTTTCTTAAAGATAAGATTTCGGAAAGATAGAAGAAAAGTCACACCAGAGGACATGGCTAGAACTGTCCTTCCCCCTTATCTAGAAAGGGCACTCATGGGGGAGGGGTTCTGAGGACAACCGCTGTCCTGGGCCAGTATGATCGAGGGCCCCTTCTTCCCACATGCTCCTGCCTGGCGTGGGCGTTAGTGGTTCCCTGCCTGGTCCTCCGGGTGCCAGGCTCCAGACCATGCCTTCTGCAGTCCTCCTTGGAAGAGCATCAGTGATGCTGAAAGCCAGATGTCTGGCTCAGGCCTCTGCTCAGCAGGGTGCTCAGCTGAGAGCAAGTGTGGGCTGTGCTTTTGTTTCCTGGTGTCTCTGCTCCAGCTGCAGTTTTGTGGGACCTGAGGAACTGTAGCTACACACTGGGGGGGTAACAAACCGAGTTGTCCTCAACGCAACTCACAGTATTCCCAGCTAGGCCTTCCACCCCTGTGGGAAGGCTCCAGAACTCAGGATGGCATCCCTAGCCTTGACTACCTGACCCCTGGCGGGGTCAGCAGCCCTGGACTAGAATGGCTTTCCTGGGGGACAGGAATATGTGAGCGTGGCCCTGTCCCCCCACAGAAACAGGAACAAGCTTGAAGGCAGAGGCTTTAACCTAAGCTGCTGCACCCCCTCTCAAGCCTATGAGGACTTTCACTCCCTCCCTAATCTACTCTTCCAGGGAGGGGACCAGGAGAGGGGAGCGCTAGAGCCACCCTGAAGGCTTTCCTCACTTGTCCGTTCTCCTGCCTCTCTGCACCCCTCAGTCTCTCAGAACCAGTCAGTGGAGATCATCTCATTCCTTTGCATACCCTGAGCATCTTCATCAATGTCTCCCTAAGACTATACTTTAAGCCAAGAGCCTGGGTTCCCTTCTATGTGTCCCACACTCCCCAAAATGCACAGTAGGCCCTTCTCAAATATGAGCAATCTGTCTGTCCTTTTCATAGAGCTTTGCAAGCTCTACTATCCTCCTTGGTTTGTGGCAGTGGGTGTATTCCTATGCTACCATTCCCAGCTAGACCATAAACTCCTCAGGCAGAGATTTGCCCCCTTTCCTTTAGACTCTGTGGTGCCTTGCCTGTTGAACACTGTTGATGAGGCAGGGGTAGGTGGACAGTGGGTGTCAGAGCCTGATCCCTCCATCCATAGGACCATGGGCAGATTGCTCTAGCAATGCCCCCAGTCTACTTCCTCTCCTCTGTGGATACAGAAAACAGGGGCACTGTGTATATGTGTTTGAGGTATTTGTTATATTTATCAAGCGATAAATAGTATAAATATAAATATAGCTTCGTGCTCCTTCTTAATTTGAAAATCCCAAGAGTTGAATACTTGGTACCTCTTCAAGAATGAGAGTCTAAATTGGTGGCTTTCCTTCTTGGGTGTCACAGCTCACTTGATTGATTTTCTTATTGTTTTAGTCTGTGGCTCTGGATGAAGGGAGGGGTCTTCATGCCAAACCTACCCCAGAACTTGGCCACAGCAGGACCCCCATAAATAGTAAGCTGAACTGCACTATGCACAGAAGCATGGTGCCTGGGTCCCCACAGCTTGAAAAGCATCCTCTGTGTGCATTCTTGGGGGTTTCCCTGGCAGACCTGCCATGCTGAGCCCAGGCACCCACTGTACCGTGCTCTTTGTTTATGAGCATTGAAACCCAATATCCCTGCTCTAGACGACCTCCTGGGGGGCGATGCTGAGGTACCCCACTGTCGACTGTCCTCTGCCTGGGGCTCTGCATCAGGCCTGGCCTGCAGAACACCACCCACCAGCCATGCAGCCCTATTTGCTGGGAAGCCAGGCTCTGATCCTATTGCCGTCCCCCAAAGTAGCCGTTTGATGAACAGAGGAAGCAAAACCCCTGTCTCTGTGCATGAGTTTCCTCGTCTGTGAGAGGAAGACTCTCTGGGAGCCAAGTTGGCAGCATGTTTGAGGAGATGGCACAGTGCAGTGCTTGAGTGACACAGAGACCCAGATTGTCCCCAGGACGCTGCATGTGTGCTGGTCTCTGTCTCTTGGGAGTTCTTGACTGAGGACTGTGGTCTGGCCAGTTGCCATAGCCTATGACCCACATCTCATAACCTTCTTAGTTGAAGCAAGGATGTCCTCCTCAGTTGTGGACAAATGTACAGGTTTCCTGGGGCATGGTAGATACCAGAAGAGTCCTTACTTCTTCCAGAAAGGCCTGGAGCTTCCAGGTCTGGTTTTTCTCCTTTCCTGTCCCTCAGAGGCCCTGTTCAGAATCCCCCTGCTTCCCCACCCCATCCTTTGTCCCTTCCATTGGAAGACTGTAAAGACAGAAGGACCGACCCTGTAGCTGTGTCCTGTGAGGGGCTGGGTTGCAGGCAAGCTTTGGTCCAGCTGCACTCTGCTGGCTCTGCCTTCCCTTCCGTCCTCTGCTCCAGGGGTTTGAATGGAGTGGAGGAAGTGGTTCTCCTGGAGGCTGAGTGCAGCATGCGGTGCTGGATCCTGGGCTCAGCTAGCTGGATGTTTCACCTCCAAACAAGCTGGTACTTCAGCACGGCAGGGATTGACTCCTGCTCTCCACACACAGGGCCATTGTGTTATCGTAGTTTTTATCCAGTAGTTCTTCTTTCACCCCAGAAGGTTCTAGAAGTTTCTTCATACCGGGAGGTTCAGGAAGAGATGAGCAGGTTGATGGAAGGGTAAGAGATTCTATGAACTGCAGCTGGGGTTTATCAGGACCGAGGCTCAGAGCTAGAGTTGAGGGCACCTGAAGGCAGGCTTTTTACCAGAAGTGTCGTCAGGTTTTGGTCCCATGGTGTCACTCAGGGCAGAGTGCCGAGCTGTGCTGTGATCCAGCTGACAGTTGGAAAACTACCTTAAGGCATCTCCTGTTCAGATCCCAGATTTCTGAGTGAGGGTCCCAGAGCCTTGGAGAGGGTGCAGAGAGCCTGAGCTGGGGGTTCCACAGGCAGAAGGGTCAGAATAAGGCAGATCTTGGGAAGTGGTGTCCAGAGGACAAAGGAGAGGTACAGGATGGGGCAGGGCTTGAGGTGGGAACCCAGAGCCACCGTCCTGTTGTTTGTTTACAGGCAGGCACCTCTCCGTGAGGGAAGCTCTCCCGACTCATGCTTTGGGCTTGCTCACACAGCTTTCTCTTGGGTCCCCCAGCTAGGACTGACCTGATTTCCTTAGGTGGACCTGGCTGCGTGGTGTGATCTTCAGATCGAGGAGAATGTGGGATTTGGGGTCCTCCAAATCTGGTGGGAAGATGGGACTGGGCAGCAAGGCTGGGGGCCGGGCCGGGGCCCCGGGGGTTCTGTTTTTCAGCTCTCTGCCTTTCTTCTGACACTTTCTTTCATCACAAGCCAGAGTGCTCTCTATGGGATGGGTGGTTTCCCCCGCCATGCATTGTCATGGTCTGTCCTGGGTGTGTGGGGCGAGGACCCTGCCAGCTGGCGCAGTTGCTGAATTCTCAGAACCCATATTTCAAAGAAATTACTGACCAAAAAAGCAGACTTAGCCACACAGCTCATAACTACTTCCAGATACCCAGCCTTGGGAGCCCCGGGAAATGCTCCCAGGATTCCTTTGGGATAGAGGGAGAGTGGCCCAACATGTCTTCAGTGGAGATTTGTCTGGGTGCTGTCCAGGGTCCTCTGGGGCTCAGGCAGGGAATAGGAGTTATCCCTCCTAGGGGGCAGCTTCTGGCTGGTCTGGGTCCTGGTCTAGTTTACGCAGGCCTGTCTGGCTCATCTCTCTCCTTGGGGATGATGGTGCCTGTAGTGTATTCGAGCCAGAAGAGTCAGCAGAAGTGCGATGCATGAAAGTGTTCAAAAGTTGCAAAGTACCATGCAGTTCTTAGACTGTAAGGAAATCCTGTTCAGCCTTGTACTTGGGGTCTAAGAGAAATCAAAGGAGACCAAACTTAAAGAACCAACTCAAATCCATATCATGTCACTGGTGACACAGGAATCAGTTCATGTCCAACCCACAGAGTCACAAGGAGCAATGAAACCAAGCAGGTGAGTGGTGGCCAGGACTAGAGCCTAGAAGCTCTAGGGGACCCTGCATTAACAGGGTACTCAAGAGGACTCAGGCTCGGCCAGGAAAGCGAGGCTTATGGTTGGTTTGGAGATTCTGGCCATGCCTACATACCAGCACATAGACGGAGCTTTCTATCAGCTTTCCTGCACGTTTCCCATTAGCTCCTGGTAGAGCAGGCAGAGCAGGGGCTCCAGGCTCCAGGCTCCAGGCTCCATTAGAGGTGGAAGCAGAGGAACAGAGCAGGGAAATGTAGTTGTCCAAGGTCACTAGGTGAGTATTGCAAAGAGCCTCCCAGCCCAACACAGTCCATGAACTTCTCTGAGGTTAGAGGTCCCAGATGAATGAATCCCTGGAGGAAAATGGCCTGGAGACCTGAGTCTATGATGAATAGAACTCACCACACTTAACACTTAAAATCAGGAATTCTAGCGAGCACCAAGTCCTCAACTAACTCCTCTCAGTGACCCAGTAAACAAGACAGGCAAATACCGACACCTCCGAGGCGGGAAAGTTTGCCTGAGATCGCATGCCTGGCATATTGTAGAGACCAGGCTTTGGACTCCCAGTTGGGCTGTTCCTACTGTGGTCTAAGCTGTTGCTGTCCTCTGCCAGAGTTCACAGCTGCAGGCAGTTGTACACACAACATCGGAGCACAGAGTTGGGCGGTATTGGTCTGGATCCCTGGATAGGCCTGGGATGAGGAGTGGCCATTTGGAGCCTCAGCCAGCCATTGTGTGCTGGGCTCTGTCAGGCAGCTGGGTGTGGCCCCAGGGCTGCCAGGCCAGTCCCAAGGGAGGAAGTGTCAGTGTTTACAGGAAATGCAGGACAAGGCCTGGGAGGTGGAGGAGGAGGGGTAGGTAGCCAGCCATCCTGAGCTCTGGAGGTACCTTTGGGCCCTGCTGGAGCCCAGGGCGGGGTGCCCCTCTTCCATCCCAAGGACGAGCCAGACTTTTTGTTGTTCTGGAAGGAAAAAGCCCACTTCACAAACAGCCCAGCTCCTCTCCCATGCCTCTTGCTTCCAAGAGGACAGCACCCTAGTTCCTCAGAGAGCACCGTCTCTCACCTCCGCAGTGGACCCTCCTGGGAGCTGTGACCTGCCATCTGTGCCCCTGTTCTTGTGCCTTGCCATCCTCACTGTTTAGAGGGCAGCAAGGCGAGGCCAGCTCTGTGTAACCCCGGCACCTGAGGGGTGAGGTTGGCTTTACGCCCCAGAAGTTCCCTGAGATGGGTGTGAACGTGGAAACTTCCTTAAAAAACAAAAAAAACAGAAAACCTAAAACAGGCCCGGTAGCCGTGACACACAGGCTTTTCTAAAGCCCAAGTGTAAAGGCCACAATGCCTTCAGCTACTTGGACATATCCAGAGCCATAGCGCAAGAGAAATGACGCTGGGGATGGAGGTCAGCTAATAATGTGCTTGCCTAAGCATGCAGGAAACCCTGGGCTGGATCCCTAGCAGTGCGTCAATGGGGCACGGGGACAAATTCCTGTAATCCTAGCACTGGGGAGGTGGAGGCAGAAGGATCAGAAATTCAAAGCCATCCTCAGCTACATAGCGAGTTCAAGGCCAGCCTGGGCAACATGATGTCCCCTCTAAAATTAAAAGTAATGTTAAGAGAGAGAAAAACAAGCATCATGTTTGAGACCAGACTTGAATTAAGCTATGGCAGCTTTGTTTCCCACACTCCATTCATGTCCCTCTTCTTTCCTGAACCCACAACTCTTTGTGCCCCACCTGGACTTCAGCCAGCCTCCAACCTGTTCCCTTTGGGGCTGCTCTCCAGGTTTCCAGACTCAGTGCTAGAACATGACGACATTTACCACGGAAACCGAGGCTGCCTTTTAGGGTTCTTAGTCTTGTTAATTAAAAAAAAAAATTAGGAATGAAATCAAGGACAATTTTTCAAGAGTTTGGTTAAAGCTAACAGATATCTCTGGACATCTGGTGTGTGCAGGGGACTGTGGGATTTGAACACTAGGCACTAGCAAGACAGATTTCAGAGCCCTGTGAGGAAGGCTGAAAGAGAATGCTCTGTGTGAGGGACACTGTGGAACTCAGGCCTGCTGAGAGGAGCAGAAGTTGGCAGATCGGGGAGGGGTGGTTGGTAGGTTTAAGGTTTTTACCATGTGGTGGGTTATTGTAAAGAAAGGGATAGATAATTAAGAATGTAAGCTAACCTGCAACGCCTGGTCCCATGAGCTGGGCTGTGCTTAAGTTTCTTCAGCATAGTCTGGCTAAGGAGGGCTACCTGGAGGAGGTGGTGAGCTGGACCTGGTGGTGGAGTTGAGTCAGCAAACAGTTCCCAAGGTCTGTCCATTCTCAGGGGCAGAACAATGAGTCTTAGGACAAGAGCTTGTGCCCTGCTGAAGTCACCTTACCTTCTGGGCCTGAGTCTCAACCTATTCAGGCTTGTTGGATCAATGTGACGGATCCATATTTCTGCTCAGCTGTCACACTCCAACCATATGTGACTCTTATGTTCGTGTGTTCATGTGCCCAGGTACCTGCCTATAGCTGCAATTAATGAGGCAATTCCACGTAGTTTATCTGGTAATTAAAAGAGGTTTATTTCAGGGCAACTTACAGCCAATAAAGGGTTGGTTACAGGATCCGGGAGAGGTGAGGTGCAGTCCAGCGTGGTTCTCTGGAGAACTCTGACTTGGTCTGCAATCCAGCATCCAGGTTCACGAGGAGCCAAGAGAGCCAGCATGTACACATTTCAGGTCTTGAAGGGTCTCGTCTTGGCCACGCCCCAGGGGCAGGTAGGCAGGTGTGGCAGTTACCTGCTGCCTCACTAGGGACAGTGCTTCAAGGTCAAAGCTGGAACAGCTACCCACTACACCTGCCCTCTTCATGCCAATTGCTTTTGGATGCTGTGCACCCTGGCACCTTCTGGGTTGTTATACCTTGCAGGATGGGGAACCTGCCGAAGGCATCTTCTCTTGTCCAAGACAGAAGAGGCAACAATGGGCCATGTGAAGGGGTGTAGGTCTGACTGCAAGTCATCTGCTTCATCATGTCTGAGGGATGGACAGCAGGGGGCTGGACAGTGCAGCTGGGGGCTGGCATGGAGTAGTGGGGTGCTGGCACGGAGTAGCCAAGGTAAATGAGTGCCCTGAACAGAGCCTTAGTTTCCCCAGCCAAGAGTGGCACCCAGATGCCAGATGGGAGGGCTCTGCTGAGAGGAGGGCTTTGAGAGGGAAGGAGGGCTCAACGAAGTCTCTGAAGCCATGCCCTCCCTTGATGCCCTCCCTTGAGATCCAGTACACCCTCTCAAGACCCTTTTTCACCTGAAACATTTTTATACAACTCTGGCTATATAGGCATATTTAAAAGATGTGCAAATCAAATACCAATGTTAAATCATAAAGGAATTTATTTTTAAAGATTCTTTGAAATACATGTATAATTTTATCATTTATTAAAGATGAGAGCATATATACATGCTAAGATGCTGTACTTGTTTATTTTTACACCAAGTTTTCATCTTGGCTGCCTGGTACAGGTTACCTGGCACCTGGGAGTACTCAGAGTGCAATTTCTCTCTCTCCCAGGCTGCTGCTTGCTTTATTGACAAGCTGTGTTGTGGGGAGGGGTGGGCTTTCTGGCCTCCACAGTGACCCAGCAGCCACCCCTCTCCTGGCTCCTGGCAGCTTCAGATGCGCTGTGCAGTGCCCTGCCATCTCAGGCCACGGTATCCTCTCCAGCTGCCAGAGTGAGAGGAATAGCTCACACCCTTCCTGCTTCTTTGTGGTTGGGTTATTCTAAAATGACAGACCAATGCGTCCGTGTTTCCTCCTGCTCTGGCCCAGGACAGTGGTGAAAGCTGGGCAGAACAGCAGGACCTCCCAGCTTCCAGTTTGAGCACCGGGGAGGCAAAACCACACCAGGTGTTCCCCTGCCTCTGTACCTGAAGTCTAGGGAGATGGGTAGGTTCTGTGGGAAAGCAGCAATGTATCCATGGAGATTCAGCTGACGATAGTGCTCTCCACAGAAGCAGCACTCGCCAAGGGCCCCAGCAGAGGTAATGGGAGCCTCTCGGATAATGCCCAGTTCACCAGCACCTCCCAGAGTGTGCCTAGGCTTGTACCTGACTGAGGGGCAGGAGGAGTCAGGTCAGTTGACTGGAAGAGGACAGTCACCAAATACAAGTCTGCTGGGCATTTGCCATGGGGCACATAGAAAGACATCACACGCCCCTGATTCCTCCCTTAATGGTGCCGATGACTGTTATAGAAACATGCAGTTACGGTCACAAAGTATGAAAGAACACCATAGGAGAAATGGCCTGCTATCTTACAGTTGAGGAAACCAAGGCCCAGAGAGGGTAAGAAGCCCACACGATGACACCTAGCAAGCTGGCAACCGAGTGCAGACTAGAAGCCAGTCTGTCAGTGTTAAGAGTTCTGTCTGCCTCCTGGTTCATCCTGGCCTTCCGATCACCCTGAAGTAGAATAAAATCAGACATTTCTCTGAGCCATCCATGTCTGCATATCCCTGCTGCCAATTCTCACATAAACCCTGGGAGCATCATTACCACCCCCACTTTACAGACTAGGAAACTGAGGCAGGGAGGCAGACTAGGTATCTTTCCTAGGGTCCTTGAACTGCTAAGTGGCAGAATCAGGTCCGGCCCAAGGCAGGCAGATTCTATAGCATGTGCTCCAACCTCCACTCTGGGCATCTAGTTCCACTGGGGACGAGAAGGAGTCTGCTCTAAGAGGCTCTCACCTGCAGGAACGGCCTTAGCAAGTGTTGCTGCTGCTGAGAGCACTGTGGCTGGCCACACCTCTGTGGATAAATTGCTGTTTCCCACTGAGCCATCCTAGAGGCCAGGCCAGGGTACCAACAGTGTAGCTGCTTCTAAGGATCCAAAATGGAAGCCCTGTCTACTGCCCACACAGGAACCTGAGTTAAATGTGTTCGTCAGTTTTCATCACTGGAACAAAATCCCTGAGTGGATCTCCTCACACATAGAAAAGGTTTGTTTTAGCTCACAGCTTTGGGGCTTTCAGCCCACCATCAGCTGGACCCATTGAGTTGGGCCTGTGGTAGCACATCATGATAGGAGCGTGATAGGGAGCCAAGCTGCCCTCTTCTCAACTAGGGATGGTGGGGGAGTGGGAAGGGGAGGAAGAGGGTGCCAGGGCCCCTTCCCCATTAGCGTAACTCCATTCCACCTGACCGCTTTTCTTAAAAGTTCTAGCACCTTCTAGTAGCACCAGCCTAGGAGCCCTAGGGCCCCTGGGGACACTTACCTGATGGGAGCAGAGATTGCTGTTTGCCCAGGCTGGAGCCCAAGGCATTGCTGGATCAGCAAGCTCACAGCTCTGGCTTGTGGATTGTTCTAGAATGTCACCTCTTTAGACCAGTCTGTCATTTTATGAGTTCTGCAGATCTTCAAAATGTTTTATGTCACTGGACTTTGAGCCTCATCAGTGATCTAAAAATAAACCTTAGTGGCCATAGTCATGATTGGTTTTATTTTTACCCCTTTGACCAGAAGAGGCTACAGAATTTGAGTGGGTTAGGAGAAGGTTGAGCTGGGCCCAACGGTCAGGAAATTCTTGGAAAATCCCTTTAAAACGAAAGACCAACCATAACAAGTGTTTGCCAGGATGGGGAGGAACCTGGACGCTTATGCCAAATCATGAGCCGATAGTCCTGTGGTCCCTAAAAATTCACAACACAGAGTGACCATGTGCCTGGCAGTCCCACGCGTGTATGTATAGCTTAGAGGAAACATGCACAGCTGCTTAAGGACTGGTATACTAGCATTCCCAGAAGCCTTGGTAACAATAGCACAACCCAGAGACATTCCAGATTATGGGTTGTCTAGTCAATGGAATACTATTTAGCCATGCAAAAGAATGAAGTGTTGATGTCTGCTGTAGCGTGAGTGAACCCTCAACACAACATACTGAGTGAGAAAAGCCAGACACAAAAGCCCTCATATTGTGGATCCCATTGACCTGAGGTTTAAAATAGAGAAAACAGGCTAGAGGTTGCCAGGGCCCAGGGACCTCTTTCACACAGTTAAAGGGCCTGGGGGTGATGAAAATTTCATCTCATTAGACATGGTGGCAGGTGAGTAGCCCTCTGAGCACACTAAAAAGCACTGGGTCGTGCTTGGGGCAAGGGTAAAATTCATGGCCTGTGAGTCACAGCTCAGAAGAGCTTTCCTAAGTGGAAAACAATCCCTCTAACCCCCAGTGCTGTGTTGGAGACGTCACAGGTCAGGGAGCAAGACAGCTTGTTTTTACTTAGGGAGTAAATGGAAATAGAGTTCTCTACAAAGGCTCTCCTTGGAGCCCTTTCTGGGAAACGTTACAAGGCTATCTACCCCTTGGCTGACCCTAGGTGCAGGGGGCGTTCTCCCCAGGAGGAATAGAGCAGAGTTCTCTGCAGATGGGAGGCTGTAGCAGGCAGGCCAGGATGCGGATGCCTGCAGCCTGGCCTCAGCCCAGGCATGATCCGCCCTCCTCCTCCATTACACAGATGTGGAAGCTGAGGCTTAGCATGGCAGCCACAAAGTTGAGTGTGCCCTGGCTTGAGCCCATTTTCAAGGCTCTTTCCACCTCATTAGATTTCCTCATTCAGAACAGTGGGAGGTGACAGATCTCAGTGGCTTGTTGGAGGGGGTGGGACAGGAGAGAAAAGATAGAAGAGGCCACCTGGGGAGGCCCTAGAGGGATTGTCTGCCTGCTGAGAAAGTGCTGTCTGCTGCAGGGGGGACGGGGCGGGGAGGACATGGACAGATGGACAACCAACAGGGACAGACAGACAATGGTCAGAAGTGGAGGCCAAATGTTGGGAAATCCCAGTTTTGTCCCACTCCGTCTGTTCTGTCTGCTCCTTGGCTCTTCAAGCTGTTCTACTAATTGCAGTCATCACATTTGCTAGCTGTCTCCATCTCAATTTTTCCAGCTTGCGGAGTGCTCTGCCTCAGCCCCCTTCCCCTCCCTGACAGGCTGGCCTCAGTCACACTTGTCCAGCTCCAGCTGTGGGCTCAAGCTCACACTAGCAGTTCCCAAGAGGGAATGCATTCTGATAAGTTATGAGGCCCTTTGGACTGTGTTGTTAGAGATGGAAGTTAATGGTCAGAGTTGGACAGTGTGCGGCTCAGTCACAGAGGAAACATGTCTTTTTACGACTCCAGGCTGCTGGAAAGGCCCCCGGCTCAATTGGCGGGTCGATTAAGGTAACAGCTCTGGGCAGCTTGTAATGCTCTCTTTAAACCTAAAATGACACAGAGGGAGGATACAGCTTGGAAGTTAGAAGCTGGCTCTTCACAGGCTGAGAAGGACTCCCCTCACGCTAGAAACCGGCTGTCTTCTCCCTGGTGCTCTTATGTGACCCAGCAGTACCTGTGGACCCCTGCTTGACAGACTAGAAACAAGCTGCGTGTATCGGTCAGCTTCCCATCGCTGTAACAAAACACCTGGCAGAAACACTAAGGAAGGAAAAGATTGACTGTGGCCCATGGTTTCAGTCTGTCATGGAGGGGAGGGTATCATGGAACAGCTCATAATGGCCAGGAAGCAGAGATGGAGAATTCCCCAGGCTGGCAGCCACCTCCCCCTTTGTGCACCCCCCAGGCCTCCAGGCTCTGTGATGGTGCTGCCCACATCTGTGGTGGTTCTAGTCCATTGCTGATCCTTTCTGGAGGGCTTCAGACACAACCACCAGTATGTGCTGCAAATCTCCTAGGACCTTACAAACCCAACCCATCACACAGTGAGGCTGATCTCACCTTGAGTGACTCACCCAAGGTCTCAGGGAGACCCCCTCCTTCCCGATGTGTGGATTCCAGGCCTATCGGTCAACTGAACTTGACCTGACCACCCGACTCTCATACTGTTCCATCCAGCGTTGAGTTACTATAGAGATGGCGGCCACCTAGAGTGGGGCACCAGAGAGCAAATGAGGTGCCAGCCGACGTGGGGATGGGTCTGCAGTGGTTTCCTTACTAAGCGGCTGGGCTGATCCAGGATCCATCCATCTGCAGCTGCCAGGCTGTGGGACAGCACCCTAACATCTAGTGAGTGTCCTCACCACTCTGCTGAGGATTTTTATGCGGTTTCTTCATCGTCCTCAGAACGCCCTGAACCCCTGCATCACCTCCTATATCCATTTTGTGGATGAAAATAGAAAAACGGACAAGGCACAGAAGGAAGTATCTTGCTTGAAGTGATAGAGCCAGGGTTCCGGACAGGCCAGCAGGTGTGCGTTCCACATCCCTTCTCATGTGTTGCCATGATCCTGTGGGCGTGTGCTCCTGTGTGTATATGTGCATGTGTGTAGAGATCAGAACTCAACAAGGGTGTCTTCCTCTCATTTTTTTTTTCACATAGGGTCTCACAGTGTAGTCCTAGCTGGCCTGGAACTTGCTATGTAGACCAAGAGGGTCTTCAACTCAAAGATCCACCTGCCTCTGCTTCTTGAGTGCTGTGATTAAGGTACCCGTCACCACCTTGGCCCCTGGGTCTTCCTCTATTGCTCTCTAGTTCTTTTCAACACAGGCTCTTTTACTAGACATGAACCGTGTCCACTGGGCCAGGCTGGCTGGCCAATGAGCTTGAGGGGTTGCCAATCTTTGCCACCACCCCATCCTTCCAGTGCTAGGGTTATAGATGCATACCACGATGCCCAGCTTTTATCTGGGTGATGGGGTTCTGAGCTCAGGTCTTCAGGCTTGCATGGCAGGCACTTTACTCACTGCCCCAGCCCCCCAGCCCTGCCCACCCTCTTAATCAGCATGCTCATGTGGGACAGACTGAGTGGTGGGAACCAATCTAGACAATGTCAGAGTGCTTACAGAGTTTTCAGCAAAAGGGCCACATGACCAGAGTGGATTTCAAGGTCCCTCTCCCCAGTGGATGAAAAACAGACAGGTGGACAGTGAGGATGGAATTAGATGTCACGGACCTTGAGGCAGGAAGTGGCCTGACCCACAGATGATGTGATGGAGGCACCATAGACTCAGGGAACCTATGGAGAGGTGGGAGAAGCTTGATGCCCATGAAGCTGGCCGGAAACTTCCCCCTCCTCCCCAGGACATTCTCCAAAAGGCCTGCCCTTGCCCTGTGCTCCTTGATGAGAGTCCTGAAGCTCAGCTGACCACTCCTGCCCTCACTGTTGATGGCCAGCGGTCCTGTGCAGGCATAGCAGGCTTCTGCTGGGCAACCATGGCCACTTCTCTAAGAGGGAGTGCCCCAGACTTCCTGCCACCTACTTGTGAGACAAATGGCTACACATTTTCCCAGGAGGCTCTGGAAGGCAAGACCTGGGCTCAGCCACGTGACTGTGCATGTGTTCTTATGCCACTGATGTCCACAGTGCCACCACAGACAAGAGGGCAGATGCAGAGAGGCTCCAGCATCCAACAGACCTAGTCTGGGGTATTTTTCTCCTGTGCCATAGCAGGAAGCTCAGAACTTGTGACTAGAGACACTGCTCTCATAGTTCAAAAGAAGAGGCACACATCCAATATTTTGAAATGAAGAACAGAAAGGTCTGACCTGCTGGGAGGAAGCCTTGGTTTAGCTTAGGTTAAATTGCTTTCATCTTCCCTCATGTCTTAGCCTGCCTGGACCTGACAGGGACGTGGGGATGTCTTTGACAGCATGTGTAAAGACACCGAGGCCACAGAGAGCCTAGCTTGTCTGATGTACTGAAAGGGAGTTGCTGTGGCCAGGGTGAAGGGAGTGTGCACTGGGTCACCCTTGAGTGCTCATTGGGGGCTCGTGAAACGGACCGGACAAGCAACTGTAACCCTCTCTCCTGCTCTGCCTAGCGCCTACACGGAGCCCTACAAGGTCTGTTCCATCTCAGCGGCTCCCAGAGAGGACCTCACATCCGAAGAAGAACAGGGAAGCTCAGAGGAGGAGGAGGACAGTGCTACAAGAGACCCCAGCCTCACACACAAGGTAGGGCACCCTCAGGTGAGGGGCTGGGGAAAGGTTTGGGGGCAGAGATGCGGACGTGGAGAGACTGGGAAAGACCACACTCCACCCCTCGCTGTAGCCACCCCCTAGTCACTGGGCAGTGTCTGCAGACACTTCCTGTGTCTGAAGAAGTTTGGGGCTTCCCAAAGTCTTTGTGGGTGATACAGAGTGGAGCTGCATGCTCTGAATCAAGACAAAGGCGGATTCTAGTGTGTTCGGGCCTCAGTTTCCTCGTCTGTGAGGTGGGTGGGAATCAGGAGAATGGGGAGAGTGCTGTGGACTAAAAACAGAATCTAGGGCACTCACTGGTTTTGCCTCCCTGAGCAGCAAGCCTGTGGCAGAAGAGGGTGATGGACAAGCTGTTTGGAAGGGACACAGAGTGACCCTGTCCTGGTGGAGACCGGAGTCCCTCATGGCTTGGTCCGTCAGTGTAGACAGAAGCAGTGCCACACTCCACGGGGTGCTCGCAGTGGCTACACCTCCCTTCACTGCCATGCTTCAGTCTTCCCAGGCCCCCCTAGGAGCCAAGAGGTTTCTGCCTTGGACATCTGCAGTAGCCGTAGTGGTTGTCTGACCATCTTCCCCAGAAGCCTTTCCCAAGTCTGTCTCCCCTTTCTCCCCACCATCCCCTCTGAGTGCAGTTCAGGGTCTCCCAGTGGCCGGAGAAGATGGTGGCTATGGAAGCTGGGCTGGGGCCTGGCTCTCACCAAACTTCTGGGAAGCAAACTGTCATTTTGTAGCCAGACTCTGGCTTTAAAAAAAAAAATCTGCTTGTGTCTTTGAACACTGTTTCCTTGAAGTTACCAACCAAACTGTGTAGGAGACCCAAGGAGTCTATACTGTCTTACTGCCCTGCCTGCCCCTGCCCTGCCTCCTTCTGCCCTATCTACCCCTGCCCTGCCTGCCCCTGCCCTACCTGCCCCTGCCTCCACCTGCCCCTGCCTCCTCCTGCCCCTGCTCTGCCTCTGTCTAACCCTCCTGCTGCTGAGCTGCGGTGGTGTATAGTCCCAGAGACTCATAACTGGCATTGCCAACTCCCTCCCTGCTTTACCGTTGAAGACACAGGCTCAGAGTGATCAAGCCACATCCAGGGTCATGCTGCTGGTAATTGAAGGGCTTGGGGACCGAAACAGGGGTCTGACTGGTTAGTATCTGTCTTTCTTCCTCCGCATTTCCTTCCCCCTGAAAGAATCCCCAAGTCATTGCTGGAAGGAGATCTCGCCATTGCTGGTACCTGTTAGAGATGCCTTTGGCTTTCCTAGGCATCTGGTATTGTGGGGTCTGGAAGCCAATGGAGGAGACCAATGGCAGGGATTTGGAACTGATGGCTGCCACTCAGGCTACCTGCCACCCCTCCTCAGCTGTGTCACCTTGGCCCATCAGCTCTCGCGTCTCTAAAATGGGAATGTTCCTGGGTCTATAGGAGGGTCCAACCAGACAGATGTGGGAGCGTGGCCACAGGCCATGGA
>CABHPR010135770.1:0-14601 GCA_902168415.1 Peromyscus melanophrys | reverse complement strand
GGAGGGTCCAACCAGACAGATGTGGGAGCGTGGCCACAGGCCATGGAGGGTCCAACCAGACAGATGTGGGAGCGTGGCCACAGGCCATGGAGGGTCCAACCAGACAGATGTGAGAGCATGGCCACAGGCCATGGAGGGGACAGGGGCACAGTTGTCAACTGAATCCAAGGAACAGGAGGAAAGAGGGACAGAGAGGGAAAAACAGGGAAGAGAGATACAGGAGGAGAGAGACAGGATGGAGGAGATGAAGATAGGGGGCTGGCCTGCTTGGGACCACTGTGAAGTAGTGAAGTCCCAAAGCTCTGGGCATTCATGGGCACTCAGAGGCAGGAAGCAGGGTAACATGTAACCAAGGGTTGGTTCAAACCCACCTCTGCCACTGGCCAGCTAAAGGACAGACGACTTCTTAACTGCTGTGTCCTTCGGTTTCCCGTCAGTGAACTTGAACTAACCATGGTGGCTGCTGTACAGGCGGAGCTGGTTAGGACACACAGAGCTCAGGAGTGTGACACTGTGGATCAGGGCAGTTAAGACAGTGACAGTTGCCAAGGTCAGGTGACCCCTGGCTGATCTGGCTGGGGTTATACCAGATAGAGCCAATGGGCAGCCGAGGCCAGGCCGAGTCAGCCAGGAGCATCCTGTTATTCTGAGAGACGAAGGGCTGAGCTCTTTCAGAAGACCTCTTCCCTCTGCAGAATCTCCTCATCTGCAGAACATCCCTGGCCTTCAGCTGCTGTCCTTTGTGAGACTTACAAGACATACCGGAGTAGACGTCACCTTTAAAACCAGGTTTTCCTGGATTGGAGAAATGGCCCAGTGGATAATTTCCTTGTCAGACTATTTGATCCTCGGTTCCCATGTAAATGCAGTGGCACACGTCTGTAACCCCAGTACCAGCACCGGGAGGCAGAGACAGGTGACTCCTTGAAGCTCACTAGCCTGACAGCCTGGCCGAATCAGTGAGTTCCGGGTTCACTGAGAGATTCTGCCTCAAAAAGCAAGATGGAGAGTGACCAAGGAATAGATAGACACAAGGTTGTTCCGACCTCCACTCACGAGTACTCACACGCAGCAGGCATGCACCCCAGTGAGCACATGTGCACACAGGGAGGGCAAACAAACAACCGAACAAGCTGATTTCATTTCCCTAGCATCACCACGGACAGGAGTTGGCGCCCTGAGGTCCTGAACCAAACCCCTCACCCACTCTCATAGGACTCTTTCTTCTAGAACGGTTCCCTTCACTTCTCCCATGTAGATCTCTGTGAATGGGAGTAGCATGTACTGTTGGCAGAGTTACTTTTACAGAAATTGGATCAAATTGTCAGGATCTTGAAATGGCTCATATGTTTTTTGGTTTTTTTTTTCATACTACCTCGGAGGTCTTCCCACGTTAGTATACAGAACTCTAAATTACACATTTTCCTGACTGTGTAGTATTCCACTGTGTAGATGTGCCGGCCCTCTCTGGCCCCACCACTGCAGAGGACATGTACAGTGTGTGATGTGTTTGCTGTTCACCTAACAGCATCATGGTGACTTGCTCTCTCACCTCCTCATACCCAGGTGCAGGTTGGGGTATGACTCAGTGGAAGGGTGCGACTCAGTGGAAGGGTGCTTGTCTCCTGTGCTGGAGGTCCTGGGGTCCATCCCCAGCACCACAAACAAAACCCTTTAGAGAAGCTCTCATGAGCTGAAATGTGCTTGGTCTTCCCGCGTGCTGCTATACTGTCCCCAGAGGCTCTGCAGTCCACTCTGGCCACGCTCCAAGTTCCCAAAGGCCCGAGGCCTTGTGGCTGGTGACAGGCGGTGAAGTCTCCAAGTGGTGCATCTCCCCACTCCTTCACAGTTCAGGGAGGGGCTCCCTCGTTCCCTGTCCTCTGTGCTCACCTAGGTCAGAGAATCTTCGGGCTCCACAGGCAAAGGCCCCTGCCCCATCTCCATGCCTGTGTGGCATTATGCAGGAGGTAAGACAGAAGCAGGCCTCCCTCTGAAGAGGACTGAGCAATCCGTAGGAACTCCTGGAGAGATCCTGGGGACGGTTTGGGGGTACAGTGGTGAGCTCCTCGCTTCCCAGATGTTTGGAGGCAGGCGCAGGACAGGAAGCCAAGTCCAACTGGTCCACCCCCATGTCTGGCCTCACCCTCTCCTACTCAGACACACAAAGCGTGTAGGTTGAAGGAAAGGAGGAGAGAAGAAGAAAGGAAAAGTGAGAAGGACTTAAAAATAACTCTGCTGTAAAAGGCATTCAGAGGCCACAGCCTGGCACACCCCGCCTGCCCAACAATGAGTGTGCTTTGCAGGCTAACTGGGACTTTTTGGGCAAAATACCAGCTCCCAGGAGACTAGTGCCCAGCCCGGAGCTGGCACCTCCACTCACCTCCTCCCCACACCTCCTCCCAACAGGCAACATCTAGTCACACTTCCCTGAGGGCTAGGCCCTTCCCAGACATACCCTGCAGGCAGAAAGGTCTATTAAGGCTGGGCCCACAGGCCCCCTCCTGCCCACACCATGGCACCTTCCGGGCTGACCTTGTTCCCAGCCCTCCCACTTTCATCTTTACCCCTTCCCCAAGTTCATGGCTAATTGAACCCTGATGGTTCCCATAAGTCCTCACACAAACCTGGCTGGAGCTCAGGTGTGCACCTGCTGGATACTTCTGCATCTTACCCCGTCTGCCCACCCCCCATCTCCCTCGACCACAGCGTGCTTACTGAACACTCTGAACTTGCTGGATGCCAGCACCCTGCTGAAGGCTGACTGGTGGTGGGCCTGGAGGAGTTTCCCAGGCTGGGCTACTTTGTTCTGCTTAGACATGGTCCAGGCAAGTGGTGCTACTGGGACAGGAGCTCCTGGGTAGAGATTTGGGGATCTTAGGGAGGAGGGAGAAGCCTAATGTTATTTTCTTTCTTTCAGTTTTGGGAAAATGTAATGATAAAATGCACAACACAAATCACATTAACTTACGTGTGTGGTGCTAGGGGTTGAACTCAGGGCCTCGCGCATGCTGGGCAGGTCCTCTGCCTCTGAGCTCCATGCCCCAGGCTTAGCCTCCTAAGCATGCACAGTCAGTGATATTAAGCGCACCCAGTTTGTGTAGCCTCCTCTACCATCCATTTGCAGAATTTCTGGACCTTTCCAAACAGACGCTCCTTCCTCATGAGATTCCCTCTCTCCAGCCCCTGGCTCACACTCTGCTGTTTTTTCTGACAATGTGAATTTATCCTCCAGGATCCGTGAATGTGAGGAGCGGACGGTGTTGCCTCTTGTGGCTACTAGCCTGTCTTTTTTCACAGGGTCCAGCCATGTCGTAGCCCCTCAGAAGTCTACTGTCTAGCTAGACTACCTTTTGTCTGTCCATTGGGTGGCTTCTGCCTTCTGACCCAACTGTGCCCCAACTGTGACTAGTGAGGCTGTCTCTCACAGCCCTGGCGTCACTGAGTCCGTATCCAGAAGTGGGGTTACTCCACTATGTGATAATTCTGTTTTTACTTTTCATTCAGTTTTTCCCACCTACAGTGCAGAAGATTCCAGTCTCCTTCCTGATGAAGGAGACTCTGAGCTCCCACATAGTGAGGCCTATGGAGAGGCGTGGCCAGAGACACGTGGTGCTGGGGAAGGAGGAGATGTTCAGGATCTTCCCGGAGTCCTCACATGTGCCCATCTCCTTGGCCTCCACACACCCTCTGCACACCCCACCCCTCTCTGATCCAGGCCTTGTCTCCTTGTCCACACTAGCCCCCATGCTCAGTGCCGGCCCCAGCCTGGTAGCCCCGGCCTTTGGAGGTCCTCTCCCGTGGGCTTCGCTGGCACTGGCACTGTCCAATCCCCTTTCATTTCTCCAGCTGTCCCCCTTTGGCCCTCCATAAGTGGAACGTTTCCCCAATCCCAGTCCCATCCCAGTGCCTTCTTGTATCCTGTGTCCTTTAGCTTCCCAGCTGTAGCCTTCTAGACCCACCGATTCAGAGAGACACAAGACATCACAAACAGCTCACTCCCTGCCCACCAGCTCACTCCTTCTCTCGTGTCTCTGATGTGAATGGTGAAAGTGGGTTCCTGGTGTGTCACATTTTCAATCACTTTATCTCAGCCACATACCAAATAAAGTCAAGTAGTACCCGGCCTTTGACCGGGCACAGTAAGGATACAGAACCAAGCACTACCTGCCCTGCAGCCACCCCAGGACCTTTGCACTTGCCATTTCCTCCACTTTCTGCCCTCTGTGCAAAAAAACGTCACCTCCTGCTGTTCTTGCTGCAGCGTTCCTGCCCATTTCCTGGTCCCGGAATCGTGTCCTTGTATCTCTGTTCACTCGTGCGCGTGTGGCCTTTCCCTGTCAGAGCAGCCCCGGGAGGGCGGGTACCACGTGGCCTGGTGCGTAAAAAGCAGTTACTAACTATAGATAAACAGATGAGTAACTGAGCACATCAGCCCCCATCCCCGCCTGCACTCCAGGAAGGCACACCTCTGCCCATGACAAGCTAATAGAGGGAATATGCCGAAGAACTCCCTCCATCCAGCTGCTGAGGCTGGGATCTCTTGGCTCCCAGGAACCTGCAAGGAGGATGTGGTCCCTGCTACCGCAACAGGGACACTCGGAGGCAGTGTGGGCAAGGGAGAAGGTGCAAACTCAGAGCTTAGTTTTGAGGATCCCGGAGGACTGGACCCAGAGGTCCAGAGGTGCCTGGGTGTCACACACCAGTGCTGAGCTTAGAGGCAGACAGGGCAGGGAGCTGGGCACCAAGATGCTAAGGGTCCCCTACCTAGTGGTCCCAGCTGTTTGATTGGGCCTCAGGTCACAGTCCTACCTTGCTCCCTCCTTCCCGGTGTTGTGCCATGGTCTGCTTAGTACACAGTGTGCGTAGGGACTACCCACAGCCCCTGATGCCTCTTGGATGACCAGCGTCCCAGATTCCACCCCGACCTCAGTCAGATGGCACAGTGCCACGATGCCCACTAACCCTGTGCACTCTCTGAAGATCAGCCTCAGCAACACCCTCTGCCCTGGGAGACGCCAGAGAAGATGCTAATGGGGTTCCCAGCCTCAGAGCAGCTGGAGAATGCCATTTCCTTCCTTGAGAACCTTTAAACTAAGCTTAGCACGCCCATCTTACCAACTTGTCTGTGTGATGTGTCTCCTAGTCCAGCAATGGCTCTGTGGGACAGGACAGCAGGGGGCAGCCCTGGTGCTGTGTGGGAGTGAGCATAGCTGGGGAGGTGTTTGAGGCTTGGGTTGGGGTATGCAGGTGGTACAGGAGTTGTGGGTGGGATGAGTGGGTAGGAGCTGTCCTTGTAAGAGAATGGATCATGGTTACATGAGGTCTTAGTTACGGTTTCTATTGCTAGGTAACAACACTGACCAAAAGCAACTAGGGAGGAAAGCGTTTATTTCAGCTCACAGCTTACAGTCCATCATCCAGGGATGTTGAGGGGAAGCTTGGGTTGTTTCTGGACATACCTGGGCCATCCTAGGAGACAGGTCCCAGGTGGGGCTCCCTGGCCTGTGTCACGATGTAATGCTAATCGGGTTCACCTCCTGAAGCTCTGTGCTCTCTAGAAGGACATGTCCATTTATGTCTTGTGCCATTCCTGTGGGGCAGCCCCTGGCATAGCACCCCCTTCTTGGAATCTTGCACCAAGCCCTTTCTCATCCTTATTTACACATCATAATGTAAACCTGAGAACGTTTTAAAGCTGGACTGGTGCTAGGGCCCAGTTGGTTGAGCATTTGCCTAGCGTGCTTGAGGCCCTAGATTGGACTCCTAGTACCACTTTGTGGTGTCACACACCCATCAAACCAGCCCTGGGTGGGGTGGAGGTACAGAGATTAGAAGTTCAATGTCATCCTCAGCTACATAATGAGTTTGAGGCCAGCCTGGGCTACATCAGACCGTTTCAGGAAAAAAAAAATCCATCTCGTAATATACTTAAAAATAGCAATGCTCACAATTTACTGACACAAAAGACCACTCTGTCTGTCTTTGAGTCAAGTGAACAGAAGCCAGCATGAAGAAGAGTGGCTGGATTTACGTCTTTCTTAGTGCCGGTTGTGTCTGGCTGAGGGAAGGGTGACTAGGCTCACCTGGTTCCCCTGCTCTTACTCACTGCTGTCATAGTCCCAACTAGCTTCCGGGAGGAGCTTCCAGACTCCCACAGTCTCCCACAGCTGCCAGATTAAGAAAAGGAGGACCCAAGGGCTCTTAGTGCTCCCTGCTCTGACAGCTGGGGAAACCAAGGCACGGGGAGAGAGTTGGCACTCTGGACGCTTTCTAGGATCTGCTGTTTAATGAGATTCACTGGCGGGAGGACTGACCCTGAGTAGCTGAGCCTGATAGCAGCTAATTTGTCTGGGGAGTGGGGAGAAGGGACAGGATTGGCTGGCCCTGGGACAGCCCTGGGCAGGGGCAGGCAGGTGTCTGGTGTCAACACTCACTATCTGGCTATGGACAATGCCATGTGCAGGCCCTCATGCCCCAAACCGATGCTCCTGGGAGGAGCCCTGTTCCCAGAAGCATGTCCCTGGACACTGCCTTCAGCCTCCAAGTTCACTTCCTGGTTAAATAAACATCTGTGTTAAATAGCCCAGTTGGGCCCCACCCAGAAGCGGCTTCGGAGGAGAACCTGGGCCACCGAGCCTGGCGGGCCTCCCCGGTGAAGACACATCCATCATCGTGGAGGGCTAAAGCCGAGAGGCCCGTGTGTCCCACCCTGAGTCTGCCCGTCTGGCAGGAGACGTGCAGAGCCGCGCGTGCCAGGGCCCTCCCAGAAGTCTGTCCCCAACGCTCTGAGACCCTAACAATGGTGATGACGACAACCTCAAAAGTCTGGGAAGAGTGAAACCTCTCCCATCCATCACCATGTCCCTGCAGTGAGGGGTACACACCTTGTTTTTCATGTGAGGCAACCAAGGCACCTGAACAACTGGCCCATGGTCACATGACTGCCCACAGCCTTGGGGAAGAACCAGGCCCAGCTCTATGGTGGCTGCCCTGAGCGTCAGGGATTAGAAGGAGCTGAGTCTAAGGACACCAGCCTGGCCAATCCTGGAATGCCAGCCCCAGCCAGGTGCCACGCAGGATCACTCGCCACCTAGAGTGAGCACAGGCGTGCATAGTTCACTGAGTGCAGATGGTCCCCCACTTACAGTGCAGTGGACTGACCTGTGGTATTTTGACTTAACAATGGGCTAATTGGGGCATCAAAAGCATTTATTTTGTTGAGTTTTGTCTGGAGACAGGGTCTCAACTATATTTCCCAGACTGGCCCCAACTGCTGGGCTCAAGTGATCCTCTTCCTCCGACTAGGATTTCAGGTACCCGCTACCACACCTGGCTTAAATACATCCTGACTTAACCATATCCTAGACTTAAGGTGGGCTTGTCAGACACAACCTGGGTGTCAGGGAAACATATGTACTCAGCCATGCCGGCTCTTTGCCAGGGCTTAGACACTGGAGCTGGGCCTAGGCTGGAATCCTGGCTATGCAAAGGGTAGGAATCATTGGTGCCTCAGTTTCCACATCTGCAAAAAAAGACGGTGGAAGTAGCTGGATTCAGGGAGCTACTGAGTGTATATTGGTCAGAGCTGTGCTTAGCAGTTCCTGAGTGTCCCTGCCTGGGAGGCTCAGAGAGGAGAAATAACACCCACAGGCACAAGGACAGGAAGAGGCAGGGCCCAGGATTGGAACCCAGGTCTTCTAACACCAGAGCAGTGGCTCTCAACACTGTGTGACAGGTGAATTACTGGCCTTGGGGGAGACAGAAGCCGGTTTCACTCTCTGTCCTCATTTTATAAGGGACAGACAGCTTTAAGTCTCTTGCCTACAAAATACCTCTGTCTGTGGATGCCTTGTTGTGTGTCCCCTAGGCTGCATAGGCCTACCCTGGCTAGGTGCATCTTCCCTAGTGAGGGTTTCCCACCTGCTGGATTCTGTTAGAGCCTCTGCCTTGTGAGCCCAACACTGGTCCTGCAGATGCAGATGGGATGTGAGTCGGTTGGTTCCCGTGAGAGGGAAGAGGCGAACAAGGATCAGAGGCTTTCCCAGGTATCTCGGCCCTCTCTCCTGTCTCCACACTCCAGCTGGAAGCTACAGTGTGCCACAGACAGGAGACTGACCCAGGCCAGCCTCTGCCCCAATAGGATGGCTGCCGTGACTTAAACTTCCAGGAAGTCATTAGGGACCGGCAGTTGGGGAAAGGCTGTGTTTATTTGGCACCTAATCTGTGCCAGACACTGTATCTGATTTTATCAGATTGAGACGTCTGCCTGGCAGCATCTGAAGATATTTTAGGTGTCACTTGGGATTGGGGTGTTGCTGTCTTCCTGCAGGCAGAAGCCATGCCCGCTGTTAATTATCCTGAGACACATGGGAAAGTGCCTATGGCAAAAACCAACGCTATGACCCAAAATCAGAGAATGACTTCTGGTGTTCTCCAGGTTAGGCCCTGTGATGGTTAATATTGTGAACTTGACAGGATCTAGAATCACCTAGAAACAAACTTCTGGGCTTGTCTGTGAGGGTGTTTCCAGGTTGGGAAGACCCACTCTAGCTACAAGAATCATTATCCCATGGTCTGATGTCTTGGACTGAATAGAAAAGGAGAAAGTGAGCTGAACCCCAGCACTCATCTCTCTTGCTTGGTGGACATGGATACAATGTGACCAGCTGCCATGTTTCCCCCACCATGATGGGCTGATTCCCTGAACTGTGAGCCAAAATAAACCCTTTGTTTTTAAGTTGCTTTTGTTGGGTATTTTGTGACAGCAATGAGAAAAGCAAACAGTCCAGGTGCTTGTTACACAAAGGGGTGACCTCTGAACAGAGCCCTGAAAGAGTCAGCAAGTGGGGAGAGAAAATGTAGGGAGACACACTGCAAGAGGATGGGAATGTGCATGCAGAGACCCCAAGTCAGGAGGGCATTGTCAGGACAAATGTGTGGGGTCAGCGAGTGTTCCTTTGTATTTCAGTTGAAACACAGACATATGTGCTTGCTGGAGCTTCACAGTGTACACGTGTTAGATACTTGGCGTTGTGTGCATTTTGCAGAGAAGAAATTGAGGCCCAATGAGATTGAATGTTCTGTTCAATGAGCGAGAGCCAGAGGCAGGAAGCTGCTCGACTCTGGAGCTGTGTGTTAACCATACACCATGCCTGCTGTAGGCAGGCCTCCCGTTTCTCACATGTTGACCCAACAAGAGGCCTCTTGGGGTTAGAAACACCCAAGGTTTAACATCTAAGAGCATTTATAGGTTGCTCTGTCTGCACAGGGGAAACTGAGGCTCGCTCCCAGAAAGGCACTTGTATGGGATTGCACCCAAAGGCAGGAGTGGAGCTGAAACTGGAGATCAGTGTCCTGGCTGAGTGAGCTCTACCTCTCCCAGGGCCACCTGTCTCCAGCCACACCTGTGTGTTCCCTATGCTCACTCTCTACTTCATCTTTTTTGCCTCTGGACCAATTATCAGCAATGTCAACCATTTTTGGTAGGCATCAGGTTTGGGGCCACATGGTGGAACTTCTGGTGGCAGAAGCCCCTGGCATCTGCCCCCACCCATCCTTCCTGTTTTTGGACAGTCGGTGCATTCCCACAAACCTGGGGCTTGGCTGGTTAAACAGCTTCCCTGCTGAGGTCAACCACAGAGAGAATGAGTTCCCATCATCACTTACTGGCTCACCTGTTCATTCTTTCACACAGAAGAGCCACTATATGCTGAGCACTGGTCAGAGATGGAGTTCATGGTCCTTTCCTTTAGGGGAGACAGAACCATCTCTCATGGATAGCAGGCACAAGAGGAGAGTACCCAGGAAATACCCTTTTGAGAAGGGGGCAGCTTAGGCATCTGGGGAAACTCCATGGAGGAGGCCAAACCATGGCAGAATCTTTAGGGCTTCTTTTCTTCGAGGTTCTGGGAACGGAGCTGAGAGACATACTTCAGCCCTTGGTTTGTTGAATCAGGGTCTCATTATGCAACCCAGACTTGTCGGGTGCTCATGATCCTCCTGCCTCTGTCTCCTGGGTGCCAGGCTTATAGATGTGCACCACTTTGCCCAGCTAGTATGGCTGAATCTTAACATGGCTGGGAGCTGGGCAGGGAGAAGAGGAAAGCCCTGGTGGAACAGTGTATGCGAAAGTGAGCAAAAGAGGACTCCTTAGTACAGATACCACAGGTCGTCGGGACTGGTGGGACAGCGAGCTGGATGCCAGGCTCATGCCACCATGATTGGGACATTTATTGAGCCCTGTGGCAGGCACCATGCAGGGCATCTGTTTGGCAGCCTCCTGGGGTAGATACTCCTCCTACCCATGTGTATAGATGAGGAAACCGAGGTTCCGTGAGGGTACGTCACTCGCTGAAGGTCATATTGATAGTGACAAACACTAGACCCACCTCTGACAGCGTGGTCATTTTCAGGGCTCTCCTTTCAGCTACCTACCCTGCTTTCACTGTTTCTTTCCCCCCACAGGTTGAGGGACAGTCCAGAGCCCTTGTCATCGCTCAGGAGCTGCTGTCTTCAGAGAAAGCGTGAGTGCTCCAGCAGCTGCCCGTGGCTTGTATGCAAAGCCTTGCCCCTCCCGGCTTGTCCAGCGTAGAGTTAATGCAGTGCCATCCCTCTTTCCTTCCACAGATATGTGCAGATGCTGCAGCACTTAAGCCTGGTGAGTTCATCATTTTGATTGTCGCTAACTAATTGTCCTGTTACAGGACTGGACTCTGAGAGGCAGAAATCAGGGAGCAGACAGGGGTGACTACATTAACAGGCTTGGTGGCCGAGGCTCTGGGCCAGGCTTTTCAGGGAAGCCTTGTCTGCTGATGGATGTACTAGGCAGGATGACTCCCTGCCTGGGTAGGGTGGAAGCTCTGGCAGAAGGCACTGGGAGGGAGTTTGAAGATAGATGGGGACACTCAGGGCTGTCTGTGTGTGTTTGTTTCTGTGGTGCTTGGGGACAGAACCTAGGGCTTGCAGCATGCCAGGTGAGCATTCCACCAGTGAGCCATGCCCAAGCTCTATGCATGTGCCTTATATTTGGGGCCTTATATGGATCATGATGTGTCTGCACAATGGCAGTTGCTCAGGGAATCAAGAGGCTTTCTTAGTTATCCCGGCCACCTCCTCCCTAGGAAATCTCTGGCAACAAATGCAGGAAGAAATCATTGAGGGTGCAGAGGAATGACCATGATTATGGAGAATCTGGGCAGGCTTCCATGTTGAGGTGGCTTCGATTCAGACTGAGTCACAGGGAGGGTTGTACGCAGCGAAGATGAGGAAACTGGATGTGCAGGCCCTGTGGCAGCTCTCCCAAGTGTCTAAGGATTCCCAGCCCCGCAGCAGTTCAGCCTTGATCCTTGATCCTTGGCTTCATCTGTTTAGCTCATAGAATGTCAGAGCCACCAGTAGTCACTGGTGGGCATTAGGCAGGTAGTGATGTGTAGGCTCAGAGGAAATGACTGGGCCCAGGTCACATAGTGACGGAGCCAAGGCAGACATGCATTTCCTGACACAGTCGACTATTCTCATGAATGATCTACTCCTCAGAGCAGAAGACCAGAGGACCATCTCCCTGAGTCCTGCACCAAGCCAGGCCTCTGGGTGAACCAGTTAGAGATCATGCTGCTGTGGTGTCTCCATGTGAGCAGGGAACAGCTGAGTCCCCAGGTGGAGGACAGAACAGTCCTCTGGGTTAGCATGGACAGCTGTTTGGGATTCCAGTTCCGTGTGTGTTATTAAACCTGAGGTTCCCAGGACTGAAGTACCCTAGTTCTCCTCCCCTTTCTCCTGAAAGGGTGACTCAGCAGGGCAGAGAAGAATGGACCCCTGAGTTCTGCTTCCTCCTGGCTCCTGCCTGACAGCCTCGCATGGGCTGGGCACTGTTGTTTTATGAGACATCGGTGCAAGTTTGCAGTGCTTCCTGCCAGGTGGAGAGAGGCTAAAGCTACTGGCAATCCACAGCACCATCCTGGGCAGGGGAGGGCCAGTAAATCAGTGCAGAAGCTGCTTTCTGGAACTGTGCTGCTGAGCATTTATCACATCAGAGCTGTGTGGACAGAGGTGGCAGAAACCCCGACACATGGCTCCAAGCCAGGGATGCTGATCTTAAACTATAGACTTCAGGATGTAGCACCCCAACACAGGGGCTCCTCCTACTCACAAAGGTTGGCAAGTTCTCTACTCTGCTGGAAAGGTCCCCAAGGCCACCGTGCTGTGAGGAGGGGAGTGGTCTTCTGTTTTTCAGGCTTGGGATTCAACCTCATGCTTGCCAAATGGCCAGTAGAGCTAATGTGGGCGAAGCTGCAAATTCAAGTCATTCAGGTTGATTCCTGCCACTTAGGGACCTGGTTCTGGAAGCCTGTTGACTGGGAACTGTTTTTGTATTTTTGAATGTTTATGAAGCAAGACAGAGAAAAGCGTGAGCCTTTAAAGACCAATGTGGTCCACAAAGCCGAGAACATTGTTTTGCTGGGCCCTGACAAAGATGCCCTCTTCTATCCTTCCAGGAACCTGTCATCAAAGCTTCCACCCTCCTGCATGTTCCCTTCTATCCAACTAGATGGCTCTGGTGGCTCATCTCCCTCTCATCTCCACAGCACCAAATACCGTACCCGCATAGCCATTCACCTCTGTTCACCCACTACTCAGGTATCTATCAACTGTCTAAACACTGGCTCACTACTCCATCCCTTCACCTCTATGTCATCTACTCATCAATCCATCCTTCCTCCCATCCATCTATAAACCCACACACCCTTCCCTCCTTCCCCTATCCACTCACCCATCCATCCACATACTCATCTCTTCCTTTATCTATTTATCTACGCATTCAAACATGCTTGCCCCCTTCCCCATCCATTATCAATCCATTTTCCTATAGATTCATTTATTCTCCCTATATCCCCCATTCTCATTCTGTTCCCCACCCCCAGTTCACTCTGAAATATCATAGGCTACTTGGTTGCCATTGTTACTGAAATAGGCCTTGGAGCCCCAAAGATGAAAAGACTCCAAATTTGCTCTTAAGTAGGTCTCAGTGTGTGTATGTGTGTGTGTGTGTGTGTGTGTGTGTGTGTGTGTGTGTGTGTGAGAGAGAGAGAGAGAGAGAGAGAGAGAGAGAGAGAGAGAGAGAGAGGTATGTATGTATGCTTGCATGTGTGTATGTGTATATACATGTGTGTAGGCCTAAAATTGAGCCATTTTCCATCTTTTATTTATTAAGACAGGTTCTCTCTTATTTATTAAGACAGGTTCTCTCACTGAACCTGATGCTCACCAGTTCTGGCTAGTCTTGCTAGCTGATTTGCCCCCCAGGGATCCCTTGTCTTCTGCTTCTCAAGTGCTGGGATTGCAGAGGACCATGGGAGCTGCTCAGCTTTACTATGGATTCCAGGCGGTGCCAGGAGCACTTTACCCATGAGCCATTTCCCCAGCCTGCCAGGTCTCGTTTTTGTGAAAAGAGAGGGTGGGGGTGGTGAGAAGGCGTACTTATATCACTCAGCATAAATAGAATTTGCACAGCTGTATTTTGGGGCAGAACCTACAGGGGCATGATGGGAAGAGGCTTTTCACTTTGTAATCAGGAAGGCTTATAGGAGAGGTGCCACAGAGGTGGATGTGGAAGGAGGGATTCTACCAGGTGCAGAAGGTGGGGTGGTTGGCCTGGGCAGGTGCACAGAGCCTGAAGATATGTGATGTTGAATCGTGTATCAACTGTAGTTAAAAGTGGCTGTTTCATAGAGGCAGGAGGCCAAACTAGGGGTTGGGGAAAGGACCCAAACCCAAGATTAGCAGGTTGCAAAGTCCCCACAATGCCAGTTGAGGGCTTGTACTTTTCCTTATATGTGATGAGTTGGTGTTTTGAACAGCACTGGTCTGTGATCACCTTTGTTTCTGATTTCCCATTTAAAATTGTTTTTTCACCTATTAGAAGTTTATAATTCCTCCCAGGGGTCCCTCCTCTGGACAGAGGCTCTCCAGACTACCAATGGGGAGTGAATGGGGAGTGGCTTCTGTCAGGTTCCTGGGGAGAAGTCCTGGAACCTAGAAGAACTGGTGTCAGGCCCATCAACCTCTTGGCACCTTCTACAGATCCCTTGTACCACAGCTTTCCTCTCTGCCTTCTGGATGCCTTTAAAGTGCTGTGGGGTATCCTGCAGCCTCTACGTCTGCTTTTCCATTGGCTCTCAGCTTCCACAGCTTGATTGCCAGTGTCTTCTCTTCATTCGGGTCTCAGCCCAGGGGTCACCAGGGAACAAGCATGTTCAGGACTCAGTGATGTGGAGTAACATGCTACTGTGCTCACAGACCCTCAATGAAGTTCCTGTGTCATCTCTCCCACAGACTCTCAGTGAAGTCCCCATGTCATTTAGCTTTCAGACCCTCTGTTCCAGAGACTTTCTCAAGGCTTGGTGGGGGACTCATCTCTGTTCAGCAGCATCTGGGCCTTCACCCAGAAGATTCAAAGACCAGTAGTACCTTGATGGCTGGGGACTGCAATCTCCTGTAGCTGTCTCCTCTCACACATCTGGTGGCAGATGGTAGCTACTGTCTGGGGCCCCAGCTGGGTCTATGGCCAGCAAGCTTACCTATGGCCTCTCCCTGTGGTCTCCA